>MJUU01061875.1:108247-147326 GCA_002080025.1 Modiolus philippinarum | reverse complement strand
AAAAAGCTTCCCGGTTTATAGCCATCAATACATTTATTGGGCATATATATATGTAACAAAGAATTAAATAATTGGAATGATTGTTTAATCTGGGATAAAATGTACTACATCCTGCTGAGCTCACCTCATTGTACTGTATTGTCTACATTGACAAATATATATACACACAATTAGTTTTACAAATCATACTGGATTCCCTAGGAGCAACGAATCCATACCCGTGTGTATGGATACATTTATAAATTGTAAAAAATGCTCTATATCAAAATATTAAATTTCAACCTGTTACACGATATTTTATGAAATATTCAAACAATCTTTGGTTTAAAGCTGCGACAAAACAGTTTCATTAGTGTTCGGTTCGTAGATATACAATTATGCACATTTCCCATATCCGGAAGCCCTCATGATAGATAATAATACCAGAGAAATTTTGCTGATCGGATCAGATTCCGACCTTTTTAAAATACAGTTTAACGGATTCCTAAAGCTACCATGGCAACCGGGAATAAAGAAACGATTGCCTTTCCCTATACCAGTTGACTCCAATGTAGCTAGTTTGAGTATTTGTCGTCCCTTACTTGTCCACGGTTGTATTTTGCAAACTGATTACATTGAAGGCAATGACAATGTAAAAATATATGAGGCAATCGGTTCATAGTTAAATTCAAGTTTTTCCAATGTCTACTCGAATGGTTTATATCGATGTGCAAATCAGCGGGATTACGGGGACGACGCACATCATTTAGCACCAGTATTACGCGGGAACTTCTGACCAATGAGCAAGTTTTGTTTTCGTTTCTTCAGACATGCTTGCAGCAAACCATTCTAGTACCCGATTTCCATGGAAACCGGGAATAATCTCCGTATGAATATATATTCTTTGTTGACTTTATCTGTATTTACAATTCTTGTGTGCTGTTTATTCCCCAATTACCCATTATTGCTAGTGCTAAGAATATAGCAAACATACCGAAGTCAAGATTTAGATCCATTTTAAATATTTGAACAAGGGTTCATATTTCATTTGAATCTCATCTAAGTTAAAGAACTATAGATGGTGGCTGTGTCTTTATAACAAAGAATCAGGACCTTCGATGGTGAAGCTGGGTCATTAGCATAATGCAAAATTACAGTTGGATGTTGTAGTTGTATCATCAAAACAAAGAAACAGCACCGTCGATTACATAGGTGTATTGTTAGCATTATTGTACAACTGTGTTATTAGCACAAAGCAACAACACTGTCGATTACATAGTTGTATTGTTAGCATTATTGTACAACTGTGTTATTAGCACAAAGCAAAACCACTGTCGATTACATAGGTGTATTGTTAGCATTATTGTACAACTGTGTTATTAGCACAAAGCAATAAAGCTGTCGATTACATAGGTGTATTGTTAGCATTATTGTACAACTGTGTTATTAGCACAAAGCAACAACACTGTCGATTACATAGGTGTATTGTTAGCATTATTGTACGACTGTGTTATTAGCACAAAGCAAAACCACTGTCGATTACATCGGTGTATTGTTAGCATTATTGTACAACTGTGTTATTAGCACAAAGCAAAACCACTGTCGATTACATAGGTGTATTGTAAGCATTATTGTACAACTGTGTTATTAGCACAAAGCAAAACCACTGTCAATTACATAGGTGTATTGTTAGCATTATTGTACATTTGTGTTATTAGCACAAAGCAATAAAGCTGTCGATTACATAGGTGTATTGTTAGCATTATTGTACAACTGTGTTATTAGCACAAAACAAAACCATTGTCGATTACATAGGTGTATTGTTGGCATTATTGTACAACTGTGTTATTAGCACAAAGCAAAACCACTGTCGATTACATAGACAGTGTATTGTTGGCATTATTGTACAACTGTGTTATAAGCACAAAGCAAAACCATTGTCGATTACATAGGTGTATTGTTAGCATTATTCTACACGTGTGTTATTAGCACAAAGCAAAACCACTATCGATTACAAAGGTGTATTGTTAGCATTATTGTACAACTGTGTTATTAGCACAAAGCAACAACACATGTATTTATTGAAGGTAGGCAAACACGTGTTTGTGTTTATGTTTACACGTATCACGTGTTTTATTGTTTTGATGTTTGTCGTATCGATTGGATATATATATATAGATATATATACAGATCTATTGGTTTATACGTTTGTCGCAATGCGGGTATTCATATGAATGAGGTTTCATATGCTAATAGCACGGACTGTTTAAGCGGGAAAAGATTTCGTTTTGAAGTAAAAAAGTTTGTTGGGCATTCGAAGCTCAAGCCAACTAGCAGCAAGGTTCGATATGTACACCCATCCACCCACCCTATATTAAGTTACTGTATTTTTTAATGGTTTATAAGGATTTTCATTCAATTAATTTCCTTACTGTATTAAATTATTTTGTATTTTGTAGACTGTCTATAGTTATTGATGCTTGCAGCGGCCACTCTGTGCTTGTGTTGGACTTTAATTATTGTTCTGTTTATTTTTGTAAATTAAGATAAAATTGCTGCACACACTGACGAGCTGTTCCTATAAACAGGTGTTTGTTTTTATTTTAATAAATACTTTATGTTCATTTGAGTTAGACGAATTAGAACATAATGTCGATTACATACGTGTATTGTTAGCATTATTCTACAACTGTGTTATTAGCAAAATCATTATTATACAGTTTGATGATGTAGTTGTGTCAGCAGCACAAAGAAACAGATCTGTCGAAAATGCAGGCGTGTCGTTATTACTGAGTAGAAGTACTGTCGATAATGTAGGTGTGTCATATTACTGAGTAGAAGTACTGTCGATAATGCAGGCGAGTAATTATTACTGAGTACTGTGAATTCAATTTTATTCGTGGGGTACCAATTTTCGTGGTTTTCGTGGGTGTCCCCAAACCACGAATTCAAATACTCAACGAAATGTGATTTTCTTACACAAATGAATGAACATAATGAAGGACCTGATCAACGAAGGCCATAAACCTTGCACTTGTACCTGAGCCCAAACTAACTGATATATCCAACAATAAGTAAATATGCATTCTCTTGAACCTTTAATAGCAGCAAAATAAGTTAAAATGCTTTATTTCCAGGTGATTACCAGTTAACAAATTAGCGGTAACTGGCTTCCTGTTTTGTTTATCAATTACGCTAAAGTGTTGATTTTCAGTTAAGAAACCATCTCAATTCAGTTTTTATATCATATTATTAATTAAACTTTTAAAGTTTTAATTATGTTTTGCTGAAAAAGACATGTTTATTTTGCAATCAATACAGGTGTCTATTTATAAATAACGAATGAAGTAAGGTTATGTCAGATGGTTACCTAATTACAAAGTATCTACACATTACTATGAATTGTTAATTACAGGTGACACTTTAATTACAGGTACAGTTCTGAATTTTGGTGTTTTGACATCAATTCTGAAGGTACTGAAGCCATGAATTTTATAATCTTTATTTTATGAATTTAATTTTTTTTCTTGGAACAAGTGGCAATCCACGAATTTACGTACACCACGAAATGTCTTTTTTTCTCTACCCACGAAAATTGGTACCCACGAAATTAAATGAATTCACAGTATACAAGTACTGTCGATAATGCAGGTGTGTCGTTATTACTGGTAGAAGTACTGTCGATAATGCAGGTATGTCATTATTACTGAGTAGAAGTACTGTCGATAAAGCGGGAAAAGATTTCGTTTTGAAGTAAAAAAGTTTGTTGGGCATTCGAAGCTCAAGCCAACTAGCAGCAAGGTTCGATATGTACACCCATCCACCCACCCTATATTAAGTTACTGTATTTTTAATGGTTTATAAGGATTTTCATTCAATTAATTTCCTTACTGTATTAAATTCTTTTGTATTTTGTAGACTGTCTATAGTTATTGATGCTTGCAGCGGCCACTCTGTGCTTGTGTTGGACTTTAATTATTGTTCTGTTTATTTTTGTAAATTAAAATAAAATTGCTGCACACACTGGCGAGCTGTTCCTATAAACAGGTGTTTGTTTTTATTTTAATAAATACTTTATGTTCATTTGAGTTAGACGAATTAGAACATAATGTCGATTACATACGTGTATTGTTAGCATTATTCTACAACTGTGTTATTAGCAAAATCATTATTATACAGTTTGATGATGTAGTTGTGTCAGCAGCACAAAGAAACAGATCTGTCGGAAATGCAGGCGTGTCGTTATTACTGAGTAGAAGTACTATCGATAATGTAGGTGTGTCATATTACTGAGTAGAAGTACTGTCGATAATGCAGGCGAGTAATTATTACTGAGTATACAAGTACTGTCGATAATGCAGGTGTGTCGTTATTACTGGTAGAAGTACTGTCGATAATGCAGGTATGTCATTATTACTGAGTAGAAGTACTGTCGATAATCCAGGTGTGTCATTATTACTGAGTAGAAGTACTGTCGATAATGCAGGTGTGTCATTATTACTGAGTAGAAATACTGTCGATAATGCAGGCATGTCATATTTACTGAGTAGAAGTACTGTCGATAATGCAGGCGAGTAATTATTACTGCGTAGATGTACTGTCGATAATGCAGGTGTGTCGTTATTACTGAGTAGAGGTACTGTCGATAATGCAGGTGTGTCATTATTACTGGTAGAAGTACTGTCGATAATGCAGGCGTGTCATTATTACTGGTATAAGTACTGTCGATAATGCAGGGGTGTCATTAATACTGAGTAGAAGTACTGTCGATAATGCAAGCGTGTCATTATTACTGAGTAGAAGCACTGTCGATAATGCAAGCGTGTCGTTATTACTGGTAGAAGTACTGTCGATAATGCAGGTGTGTCATTATTACTGAGTAGAAGTACTGTCGATAATGCAGGTGTGTCATTATTACTGAGTAGAAGTACTGTCGATAATGCAGGCGTATCATTATTACTGAGTAGAAGTACTGTCGATAATGCAGGCGAGTCATTATAACTGAGTACAAGTACTGTCGATAATGCAGGCGTGTCATATTTTTGAGTAGAAGTACTGTCGATAATGTAGGCGAGTCATTATTACTGAGTAGAAGTACTCTCGAAAATGCAGGCGTGTCATTATTACTGAGTAGAAGCACTGTTGATAATGCAGGTGTGTCGTTATAAATGAGTAGAAGTGCAGGTGTGTCATTATTACTGAGTAGAAGTACTGTCGAAAATGCAGGCGTGTCATTATTACTGAGTAAAAGAACTGTTGATAATGCAGGTGTGTCGTTATAAATGAGTAGAAGTGCAGGTGTGTCATTATTACTGAGTAGAAGTACTGTCGAAAACTATCTCATCTGATGCATCCTCTTCATCCCTTTTGGACATAAAGTCATAACAAATTGTCTTTACTTTCCTCTATCATTTTCCAGATGTTAAGAGCGACCTAAACTGCATCACGGGTCCTGTTGTTTTGCTTGTGTCTGCCAGGACGTCTTTTCCAGGTGATTTTTAGTGTAGGGTTTTTTTAGTTCTATTTCGATGGGATAACATTCACACCACTTCAACAGATCCTCATTTTTTTATCTTTTTGTGGCCAAAAACTCACTTGTTTATCTTGTTGACAATTCAGGTGTATTTTGTGTAGTGGGCCGATGCCTCTTCTGGTGGATTGTTTGTCCCCAAGGTTATTCACCAACCCGGTAGTCAGTACTTCGGTGCTGGCCCGAAAATTTATTATAAAACTTGCAATATCTGAGTTTTAGAAAATTTTGTTTAAAACTAAGGAGTACCCCCTCTTACAAAGCTCTGTCCTTAGCTGATTTTGGCTTTTCTATTTAGATCCTATTGGTTACTTGTTATCTATCAGTTTTTACACGTATTTGTGTTTTCACGGTCTTCCAAATGTTTTGATTTTATCTGCACTGAAGAGACATAAGTTGTCGAAATGCGCATATGCAGAAAGAAAATTCATAGTAACTTCGGTATTTTTGTTATTTATTACCACTTGGCCGATGCCTCTGTTGGTGGACTTAACGTTAGTCCCTTAGGGTATTCACCAACCCAGTAGCCAGTACTTCGGTGCTGGCCCGAAAACCGATATTAGTTGGAAACTTGCAATATCTAAATTTTAGAAAATTTTGTTTAAAAGTAAGGAGTATATCCTTCCTGCATAGCTCTTTCCTCAGCTGATTTTGGCTTTTCTATTTAGATCATATTGGTTACTTGTTCTCTATCAGTTTTTACACGTATTTGTGTTTACGGATTTCCAAATGTTTTGAAGAGACTTAAGTTGTCGAAATGCGCATATGCAGAAACGAAATTCATAGTAACTTCGGTGGTTTTGTTATTTTGCAATTAGTAGCTGTACTGTCGGAATCTTAGGTGTAGATTTAGTACTGAGTCAGTAATGTGGACGTAGTACTTGGTGTAAGCACTGAGTAACAGAACTGCCGATGTTCCAATTACGTTATTAGCACTAACCAGCAGTACTGTCGATGAAGTAGGTGTGTTATCAGCAGTGCTGGATTACTTCGGTGAGTTATTTGCAGTGAGGACATGTATTATCGATGGTACAGGTTAAAAGGTAATAGGTAAAATTCGTATAAAAATGATATCATAATTACCAAAGCAAATTAAAAATATGTAAAAAAAATTAGCACAATTATAAAATGTGCCAGGTAGCAAAAACATACAAAGTAACTTGAGACCATTCCAAGGATAACCCATGAAAACTTGAACGCTTATTTTCATTGAAGTCCTTGTATGATAATGGCTTAAATAAGTGAGATATACATTACAGTGGTTGCGGAAACACATAGCATAATTTTAACTGCCAAAAATTGTTACATGTGCCTTAATTAACGCATTTTAAGAAATTGCTTCAAGTCAATTTTAAGAAATTGCTTCAAGTCAATTTTAACAGAGTCGTTATTTTTAACAGATTTTTTAAAGCAAGGAGGCGCATTTTAATCGTTAAAAGCAGCAAAAAAAAAAAGATAAATAAATAAAACAAATAAATAAAAATGACGTGGAATTTTCTTCCCTGCATTTTGGAGCAGAAAATTGAATTGACATTATCTGATGTAATATATACTCTTGGTCATAAATATGGAATATCTTATGTTGAGAATGCCTGCGATATCTAAGGGCTGTTTGTTGAATCTTTTAAAATTCGCTTAAATCGCCACTTAAGTCATTCTTGTACACAATGGGCATCGAAAATTGCATTTTGGGAAATATTTGTACACCAAATATTTGATTTAAAAAATGTTCCATTTTCATCAAAAAGTGGACTGGGTTAAAGGAGTGGTCTGACAAATTTGTAGACCCAGAGACTTTTGTACTTCACAGTTAAAAAACAATGTTTAAAGCAAAATATTACACTTTCTCCACACACTTTTGTGCATAATCCTTCCAAACTTTAAAATTTGGCTCGGAAAATAAGAATATTCCATATTTATGACCAAGTGTATATGTGCAGTTCGCTAACTTTTTGTTTCATTTTATGTAAAATATGTTTCAGAAAGGTTGGACATTTCATCCTCTTTAAGCACAGTCTCTCTCTCTCTCTCTCTTTTAGAGCCAATATTATTGATAAATTGTACTGTTTCCTTTTGAACAATTTGAAGTTAACTTTTCATTTTTTCATTTTTTTCACAAAAACCGGCATAACAGGAAGAGGAAGAATAGCTGAAATAACATAGGATTAGAGCAATTGAAAAAGTTACCTGTTTTTTTTAAAGCTCTTCGACTTTCTAAACATAAAATGTAATCCTTTATTTATTTTTTGATTATAAAATTATCAGTTCTCTTTCATAATCAATTTTGATCATTATACGGCAAAACAATGTATGAGGTTTAGATAATTGTTACATATTACTTCATAATTTAAATCTGTTTAAAGCTTGTGTTTCGGACTAGATATAAAGAACAACAATAAAAGTTTTGTTCCATTGCTAAGCTTTATCATGCATTTGTAGAGACTTTGTCTCATATGCATATACTACATATTCCTCCACTGACACTACCACACTGGAAAAGGGGGGGGGGAGGTTTGGGTTGGCATGCCACAAAACTGGTTAAACCCTTCATTTCTTTTAAAATGCCTGTACCTAGTCAGGGCCAATACGGTCGACAATTTGTTCGGTGGTTTCCACCCGATTTGTCTTTTTGTCTCATGGGCTTCGGCTCTGGACATCTCTGATTGGTAATTTTGTTATTACCCCAATTTGCATAAATATGATGCATTTAGTTTCGAGATAAAAGTTTGTCATAGACGAGCTATGTAATTATTTAAGATCAAAGCTCTTTCCCTAGCATCAGGTTTCTTATATGAAAACGGTTAAGTGTTGTTGTTGGCGTAAAGAGGAAGTTTGCAGTTGATTGATTGAATATTGTTTTACGTCTACTGAGCAATATTTCAGCTATATCAAGACGAGAACAAATTTGTTAATGAATAATCACTTTGGGGTATGGAAAGGGTCATGGGACGGGAAATTCTGACTGCCACTGGAAAAGTAGGGTGAAATCGAAAGGGGCGGGGAATTTAGCCTTGTAGCCGATCACCTACGGACCACTCAAAAAGAGCTTGCTACAATTGTTCTTTAACGTGCAGGAAGCGTGGCATTTCTTCCAACACGTGGACCTGAGTTTACATCCCATCCGAAAGATGGGTTGTGTATTTATTAATCCCGCACAACCACGGAATGGGTCCTATTTCTATATCCCGGGGTTCCTTCGGGGTCAGCCCCGTTTAGGAGGGGTCATACCCCGCAAGCCGGAGATACTAGGTCCTATTTCTATATCCCGGAGTTCCCTCGGGGTTTACTAGCATTGAGAAGCAGTCCTATCGATAGTAAAGATAGTTATCAATATTGAGCAGCAGTACCTACCGTGATACAGGTCCTTTATTAACGCTGATAAGCAGTACTATCGATAAGAAAGATAAGTTATCAACACTGAGCAGCCGTACTGACCATGATATAGGTCCTTGATAGCACTGACAGGCAGTACTATCGATAAGAAAGATACGTTATCAACACTGAGCAGCAGTACTGACCATGATACGGGTCCTTTATTAACAATGAGAGGCAGTACTATCGATAATTGAGATATATTATCAACGTTGAGAAGCAGTACTGACCATGGTACGGGCCCTTTATTAGCACTGAGAGGTAGTACTATCGATAATACGATGCGTTGTCGACACTGAGCAGCAGTACTGACCATGAAAAGGGTCCTTTATTCGCACTTATAGGCAGTACTTTCGATAATCAAGATATGTTATCAGCAGGTTTGTTGCTTATACAGTTGTGTAATGAGAACTCACCAGGAGTTCTATTGGATTGAGGTCCGTTAATAACACTAAGCAACAGTGTTCATGTGACGCAGTTGGGTCATTAGTATTGTCGATTGTGCAAGTATGATATTAGCATTGAACAATACTGTCGATAAGACAGGTGTTGTGTTAGCACTGAGCAAAAGTTTTGGTTACCTCGTTTTTTTATCATTTATTTTGAATGCTTCATTTGCTTTAAGTAACTTAAAATAAAAGATTTTTTTACCTATAGTAAATAGGTCAAGGTCACGAAAATTATGAATGGATTATATTGAGTCTGCGCAGTCCACATCTTTGCCGTCATCTGATCGAATTCACTGTTACCTTATGTACTCAAATATCACAATTGTCGATTCAAAAATAGTTTAAAAATATATCAGTTTTCGCTTCAAACCAAATTTCCACATTAACTTTCGTTGTGATTCTTTTTGTCGGAGGGTTTTTGTATACATCGCGCAATGACATTTGTTGTGATATTGCAAGACAAACACCAAACTGCATGTCTTGCTCTGTTACTCTATTTACTTGAATATCGGATTTTTCGATTCAAATTTAATTAAATCTCACACTTTCCGTCTGAAAACAATTCTTCACATAAATGTCAGGTGTGATTGTTTTGTCGGAGGGTTATTGAATACATCGCTCAATGATGCATGTTGCGGAAACTGCAAGGAAAACAAGTACGAAACTGCTTCGCAAATCTTTGTTACAGATCATGCCATGAAGGTAAATTACTGCACGTTTTTACCACAAATGAGCATACTTTATTAAGAGTGCTTAAAGCACGTGCGTCTCAGTCTTGCATTGTATCCCCAGTTTTGTCGCTCCCATTTTGCCAAAGGCATTGTCGCCATTTTGTCAAGGGCATACGCTACAGCATTACTTTTGTTTCACAATAAAATTGTCTATTGACTTCAGCATGTTGTAACTTTTGAACTGTTCAAGATTTCTTGAACATTCATCTCAGTCTCCCACTGTATTCCTCATTGGTATTGTATCCCCAGTTTTGCTGCTCCCAATTTGCTAACGGCATTGTCAACATTTTGTCAAGGACATACACTACACCTTTAATTTTGTTTGCCAATAAAACTGTTTGTTGTCTTCAGCATGTGGACTTTGTCGGAGGGTTATTGAAGACATCGTGGAATGATACATGTTGATGAAACTACAAGGAAAATATTGCGAAACTGCTTCGCGAATCTTTGGTATCCCCAGTTTTGTCGCTCCAATTTTGCCGAAGGAATTGTCGCCATTTTGTTAAACGCATACACTACAGCATTAATTTTGTTTCGCAATAAACTGTCTATTGACTTTAGCATGTTGTAACTTTTGAACCGTTCAAGATTTCAAATTTAAATCTAACACTTTCCGTCTCTAAACAATTCTTCACACAAACTTCCGGTGTGATTGTTTTGTCGGGTTGTTGAATACTTCGCGCAATGATACATGTTGCGGAAACTGCAAGGAAAACAATTACGAAACTGCTTCGCAAATTTTTGTTACAGATCATACCGTTAATTAATGCACGTTTTTTACCACAGATCAGCATACGTTTTTAAGAGTGCTTGAGGCACGTGCGTCTTAGTCTTGCACTGTATCCCCAGTTTTGTTGCTCCCATTTTGCAAAAGGCATTGTCGCCATTTTGTCAAGGGCATACACGCTTTGTCGGAAGGTTATTAAATACATCGTGCAATGATACATGTTGATTTAAACTGCAAGAAAAAATTACGAAACTGCTTCGTATTAAATTTGTTTGGCAATAAAACTGCCTATTGTCTTCAGCACGTGGGCTTTGTCGGAAGGTTATTGAATACATCCCGCAATGATGCATGTTGTGGAAACATTTTGAAAAAAAAAGGGTCAGAAAATTGTCAGAAAATTTTCTACTCTTTTATTTTGCCATGTGTTATTTGTGCTTTAGGTCATATTTTAGATTTTAAATTCGTCCTTTTTAATAGCTCACATGCTCATGTATCTCGTTATTTTGTTATTGGCCTTGAGAGCTGTTTCGCAACACATATTTTGTTTTATTCTCATATTATTGGCTGTAATCGGAAATTTATTATTAATCAGATTTGATGGGGTTTCTTTCAGTTTGCTTCTTAGGATATTTCCACAAGATTTAACTGTTCACTGTTCATGGATAAGCATAATAAATTGGGCTTAAAAGAGACAGTTCTCAATTTTTCTTTAGTCTAATGTTGATGCAGTTTTTAACAATGAACATCTTAATGAAAAATTAACATAGCACTTAACATCAACCGCTGGCATTAATTTTGTTTGGCAATAAAACTGTCTATTGTCTTCAGCATGTGGGTTTTGTCGGGAGGGTTATTGAATACATTGTGCAATGATACATGATGTGGAAACTGCAAGGAAAAAAAATTAAGATTCTGCCTCGCAAATCTTTGTTACAGATCATAAGACAAGTGTAGCTAGTACCTTTTAACACACAATTTAAAAGTGGTCTCAGTTGCGTCTCAGTCTTGCACTGTACATGAATCCCCAATTTTGTTGCACCCATTTTACCAACGGAATGGCATCACTGTAAGATTTTTGATTCACCCGAGACATAACCATCAAAAATTTCATCGTACCTTTCGTTGTCAACATTTACATTATACCTGTGGCTAAGGTTGAAGTTTTCTAAATGTCAATAACTTTCATCAAATCTTTATGAAATCATTTGAAATTTGTACTGAAGCTAGAAAAGGGTCAGAATATTTCCTGTGGCTAAAAAATTGGAAATTATTTTTTAGTTTTCCCTATTTTTTCGGTGTTTAGACTCAAGGGAGTACTAGTGTCAGAAATTTTGCAATTTTTGTTTTGAAGAACTTTGTGTTTTACTAAAATATAGTTCAGTTTTAATTTGTGTACTTTTAGGTTGCATTTGCATGGCTTGGGGATTTCATGACTTAAAATAAAGGTCACTTTGTAATTAACATAACATTTATAATAAGGAAATTTTCTGAGGCACACCGTAATTGTGAAATGAATAACTTGCATGTCAATTTTTCTCGATATATTATGAAAACTGAACGATCATCAATGGACAATCAGCGTTGTTAATATGAAGTGAAGATGCACAGTTTGTTTAAAAGAAAACTTCAAGTTATCCAAAAGATACTTTGCTTAAAAATTTTAATTGTTTTAAAGCAAACGATAAGTTCAGAATACGGAGACACTCACATTAAACCTTTAAAGCTAACGATGAACCCAGATTTGACAAAAGGGATAACCACTTTTGTTTTTCAGCTTTACGTTTGCTTCAATGACAGAGGTGGATGTGTCATATCGTTAGAATCCAATTCGTCGATGAAAGGAAAAACAAACTTCAATTAACCTTCAAAGCTAGCACTGAATTCGACTTGTGAGGGTGAGAATTATGAACCATAGAGTGTCCGATGTTTCAAAAATAGAGTTGTAGGAAAATCACGAGTCTTACTTTTTCAACAGCATTATATAATACGATCATGCACACATAAAACACGTTTAGTAGCTTTTATTTACACTGTTTCCTTATTACTGACAATAGTAAACTATATCAAAATGGCAGTCTACTTGTGACATATTTCAAACTCAAACAATAAAATAATAATTGAGGAGAATTAATTAACAATTAAAAACAATTAAAGATCATGCGGTCGATGATTTAATATAGTTAATATACGGAAATGGAATAAATCATGTATGTACATATGACAAAGCATGACATTTAACAACATAATTATTACATTTCTATTAAAAGTGTCAAATTAAATCTATTTAGCAAACACAATGTAAACAATATTGAGAAAAGTAAAAAGCGGTCGCGACAGATACGGAACTGCTTTTAGATTTCATGTACTGTACTATTTTCCAATATGTCTTTCTTTAAATGTCAGACATTCAAAAGAACTTATAACGTTTTAAAACACGTTGTACTCTTGTTTTATAGTCGTCGTGATGATCGTTAGTTTTGGACTTCATATAGAATTTGACTAAATTTTGATAGTCATCTCAGTACTAAATATTATAACAAAATGGACGAATTTAATTTCAATATTATCAATTTCCTTATCATGGACAGTAATATTTCAACTTCTCCTGCTTATGGAGTGTATGTTTCACAGTTGATTCGATTTGTAAGAGCTAGCACCAATTATGTAGACTTTCCCGTTAGGCACAGTTATCTCCGTGATGACCTTATTAATCAAGGCTTGAAAAATCCCGTATCATACGATATATGATCATTCAAAAGGTCTTTAATAGATATAAGTCCTTTGAGGAAAAAAAGTAAGTATTGGTCCAAGCTGTGATTTACTTAGTACTGGGATGAAAATCTCTTGTCACTGTCTTTGACCTAGCTGTCAATAGCAATTGCTGTTCAATTGCTACCGGACACTACTGCAATGGACGGGAAGGTTTAGCGTGCCGTAAAAACCGGTTTAATCCACCATTTCTTTTGAAATTTATGTACCCAGTCAGGACCATTGCGGTTCACAAATTTTCCGTAGGTTTTGTACCTGCTTTGTCTTTTTGCCCTTTGAATTTGGGGCCCTCGACAATTCTGTTCGGTAATTTATGGATGAGATTGTAAAAAATCACACTTCAGTGTTAACATCATTTGGCATAAAAGCTAATGATGAAAACAATCAACTCCCTTACATCTACTGGGTACCTAAACTTCATAAGAATCCATACAAACAGAGATTCATTGCCGGGCCTTCTAGATGCACCACTAAACCTCTTTTACAGCTCCTCACTACTTTGTTGACCGCAGTCAGAGATGGCCTGAAAAAGTACTGTAATAAAGCTTACTACACAAGCGGTGTGAATCAAATGTTGATTCTTAATAATTCAAAAGATTTCCTTGAACAGCTATCTTCAACCAGTCTAACCCATTGCCATAGCATTCAAACTTTTGACTTTTCTACACTTTATACAACCCTGCCACACAATTAACTGAAAACAGTAATTGCAGATTTAATACATCAATGTTTCTGCACAAAAAATGGAGAACGCAGATACACCTATTTAGTTATAGGGAAAAACAAGACATATTTTGTTAAAAACCACACTGATTCAAACAAGAAGTACACTGAGACTGACGTAATCAAAATGTAAGAATTTTTGATCGACAATATTTTTGTCGAATTCGGAGGTCGTGTTTTCCAACAGACAATAGGGATTCCTATGGGAACAAACTGTGCGCCGCTTTTAGCTGACCTTTTCCTTTCTTCGTACGAGGCCAAGTTTTTTCAAGGGCTTTTCCAAAGAAAACAAAAACATTTAGCCCAGCCCTTTAATTTCAGCTTCCGCTACATAGACGATGTACTTTCTCTTAATAATCCTAAATTTAAGGAGTATTTACATCAGATATATCCAAATGAGCTTGAAATTAAAGAATCAACTTAAACACATACTTCAGCTTCGTACCCAGATCTTTTATTGTATATTTACCAAGATAGACGTTTGAAATCTAAGCTATATAAAAAGCGTAATGATTTTAATTTCCAAATTGTGAACTTTCCCTTTTTTAGCAGCAATAAACCTACCTCTTCAGCCTATGGAGTGTACATTTCACAGTTGATTCGTTACTGTCGGGTGTGTAGTTTGTACAGTGATTTTTTAACAGAGCAAAAACACTGTCCCAAAAGCTGCTAAGTCAGGGATTTGTTCAACCTATGTTAATTTCATCCCTCAAGAAATTATATGGCCGTCACCATAACATCATTGAAAGATATGACGTGTCAGTATCCCAAATGAAAGTGGACATTTCCAGCTAAATTCACGTCTTCCCCGATTTGACTACCGACTTTGACATTTTCCCGGATTGAATCACTCACAGTGTGACAGGTGCTGTTAACAGAGCAGGACACGCTTACCCTTCCGGACCACCTGATGTCGCTCCCAGTTTTTACGAGAGTTCACACTGTAAGTGCTTAAGTTTTTTGTGTTGTCTCGTATATTATTTTACTTTTGTCTTCGTTTGTGATGCTTGTGGTACTGATTTGTCCTTGTCAATGTTTGAATACTTAGGCTATCACTAAAACATTTCAAAATTTTACCACGGTACTGTACGAGGGCTAAAGAAGTAACACATACCGTGGATTTTTATAGGTTGTGTCTTAGGGTTAGAAAACGACAATAACCAATCAGCTACCAAACAGGTCCTTCAAAAACATTTTCCTCACCTGCAGTGTGACGGGTGCTGTTAACAGAGCAGGGCATGCTTACCCTTCCGGAGCACCTGATGTCACTCTCAATTTTACTGGAGTTCACATTGTGAGTGCCTTTGTTTTGAATGTTGTAATTTCTGTTTCAGTGCTTTGTTCCTGTCTAACGTCATTGTTTTCTGTGTTCTCGATTTGGCCGTGTCTTTGGACTTCGATTTTTGTAAATTTCACTCCTTTGTTCCTTCGGTATTCTACTGCCGTTGTTTTTTTAAGGATAACCCCAAATTTGTCGGCATACCAAAAAGTCAAAACATGTCATTTAACCCCCTAAGCGTAAATTGGTTTCACCACTTTGGTTCGTCTGCCCGTTTTCAAATTTTGTCAGAATATTAAGAATCTTAACAACCATCATTTTCAGATTAATTCACTACATTTAGAAAAAAGTTATGGCTATTTAATTATTACTATATTTATGTTTCCATATAGAAAATCTATGTCCTAGGGGTAATCTCGTAATCTCTCTAGAATTTCTATTTTAGATTCTGCCAGAATTCTACCTTCTTTATGAAGCTTGCTCTAGTTATTTTGATAGTTGAAAATATATGATTTTCGGTTTTAGAGGTTCAACGAGAAAACAACCTTTTTTGCTATTTCGCATCATATATATAACACTATAGATCAGATACAAATCAATCTTCAAAAATATCTTGTAAACAAGATCAAGTAATATACCTTTATTTTACTGATTTTAAGGTTTACCAAGCCAAAAAGAGCTCATTTAGTAATTCGCAAAACTATGATAGTTGCAAGTCATATTCCTACTGAACTTAAATGATATATTTCCCACATTATCAACTTTATATGCACCTAAATATTTTTGTTTGTTTTACTTTTTGCCTAAATACCCTAAATGCAATGGCCTGGGTATTGGTCGTGCGAACAGCCCTTCATTTATTAATCAATTAACTTAGAATATTAAAGGCACGTTTTAATTTTGTTTTAAGGTTTTTCGCTTTTGTCAGTATATATGAACCATATTTCCGGATGTATTGGTGTAATATGTTGACTTCAAGCCACAAGATATACTAGTAGGTGTTTATCCTCATTTGCTCTATATTTAATGTCTCTTTTTGATCCACTCTTTTTTCACATGGTGTCCTCACAGCAAAACCTATGATAGAAGTCGAATACATTTTCAAATACTGTGGATGTACTTTTATTCGTGGACATCAATTTTCGTGGTTTACATAAAAAAATACCATTTCGTGGGCATTTAAATTCGTGGTTTCGAAATTTATAAATAAAACCCTATGGCAAAATTGCATTTCGTTGTGAACTTAATTTCGTGGTTTTAGCGAACCACGAAATCCACGAAAATAGGAACCCCACGAACAATAGTACTTTCACAGTATTAACAATTTCTTTTTTCTTATTATATTGGAAAGACCAGTAATTAAGTCCTCTGTACAATTGTCACTTATAAGACCAGAAGATATGTAGTCACTTTATACATATCTATTCAAGAAAGTTATGACATGTGTAAAAAACAATCAACGGTTTTACAACATGTAATCGGATTCGGAAACAGCCTATAGTATAAACCGTTTTAAGCCTACTCCTGGCTTTTGCTAGTGCCGGTACCAAGTCCAACTGTCCCGAGTTCCTATCGTTTTTTACTTTTGTCGTTTGTCTTATTTGTATTTTTTCTGACAGATTGTAGCATATAATCGTATTTTTCAGCCCATTGTAGATGTCACCTGTTATCCATTTTATTACATTAAGTTTAGTTTATGTTAATCCGTCTCTTCGATATCAGACATTATTGAAACTGACGATTATGAAAATATTAAATATGTTGTAATGTTTGTGTAGTTCTGTAACATAAAACCTTCCATTCCATGTCCATATTTATCAATTTTTCGGATATTTTTTACTTTTTTTTTGACAAAAGATTTCGACAAAAATTTAAAAATGAAATGGGAGGTTTTATGTTAAAGAGCTAGTTATATGTGAAGATATCAAATCTTGACCTTTCAATTGTCCTTACATGTATAAATCGGAGCATCATACAAAAGGGCCCATTCAAAATTTTAAATTATGATTATTTTACTTCAAAGTAAATAAAAATTAGATCATACTTGCTTTAATTAATATGACATTTTCTATGATTAAGTTCTGTTTTCATGATATGTTTACAGTTTTGGTAGTGTTGATATGGAACCATTTTTCTGCTCATTTAACCGACGAGACTTGACACATTATGTTATCACATTTTTTTGTTTGTTTAAAATTTGTTAGTCTAAGATTTAAATCAGACATCCTGTTCTTTGTAATATTTCAGCCGTATTTCATAGAACAAATTGTAATATTTTACGAAAGGATATGGAGTAAATGAACATGAGACCATAACACATATGTTAACTCCAACTGCAATAATTTTAATGAGCTGTATGGCCATTTCGGAAATTTATTCCTCATCAGCAGCACTAGAACCCAAACAGAGGAAATCCATAATTTAAAAAAAATGTTTATAATGCATAAAGCCAAACGAAATCCGAATAATCAGTAATATCAAATATAGCTAAGGACAAAACTACGATGGATGTAATGCTAGATTATGTTGCATATCTTTGATTAATCAATGTAATATTGTCTGCGAATGCAGATTCTCAAGCATTCCTGCCAGATTGCTGTCTTCCTAAGTTTCTTTCTTTTTTTTCTCGTTTTCTCACATAATCAGGTCAATTGTAGAATGTGCAAAGAACAGAGCAGACATACCTGATTTACAAGTGTATGTAGTATTGAATATAAAATTCCTTGATAGGCTTGATCCATATTTTGATTAATGTATAGCATCTTAAAGATGACCACTTTTGCAATCTGCATTGTACATGTGACCTATCAATGTAATTTTTCCAAATATTATTCTGATCACTTGTTTATAGTGCCCACATCTCACTAATTTTCTTACAATCGACTTGATGAGCATCCGTTGTTTATTGTATCTGTCCACTGGTTTGGGACACTTGTGCTTTTGTAGGGCAACGGATGACAGTGATTGTAAGAGCGCTTTGCCTGTTATTTTATGTTTGTTAAAGATCTCGAATCCATTGGCTAAATAAGACATTGTTCAATAATTAGGAATGAATTTCCGCTTAAGCTCGTGCTAGGGGCCGTCTTGAACTTACTATTAGGTATAAGCAAAGATCCGCGTGGTAAGTACAAGATGAAGAACATACTCATTTACTCCATATCTTTCCATTGTTAATAATTACTGCCTGTATAAATTTGACTTTTTAGGTGGCTTGTAATTTCTGTGATTATCGTACGTATTACAATTTCTTTTCAGCATTAGGCCTTACTCTTAGATTTATTGATAATATAGTTGTTCAGCAATCTTCATTTGAAAGCTTTGTATGCTCCAAACTTACATTTCATTGTGAATCTCTCACTGGTAAATTTGATGATCGTAATTATTATGCAGGTATTAATGATATAAGGAAGGGTCGTCATCTTTTTTTTTTATCTAAGACGTGTTTCTCATGCTTCCTTGGCGAATTTCGAATAATCTCTTTCAATCTGTCACTCTATTCACTTTCTGCTGTATAACCATATATTCTTTTTAAGGTAGATAGACACTGTTGCGCTGACAAATTTCATCGCGCATTAGAAAAATAAGAAGTCGGATACGGGGCAGGTTTGATTTTTGGGCCAGAACAGTAATTTGACGGCTTTTCCTTTGTGACGTCATAATTAAATTACAGATTTGAAACGTCATATTTCATTTATTTTGCCGCGAATTAACTCCCCTTTCCCGTAAATAATGTTAAATCTGGAAACTTTGTAAAATACCTCCGTTAAAAGCATGGTGACATATGCATTTTTCTTTTGTAACCAATAAATTACACCATGAACTACATGTTCAAAAAAATACATCAAATTCTCATAATTTCTTTTCAGTTGAGCTAAAAATTACCTTTCAATATTTTTCCCGTGCATTGTATGTTAATTTTGGCTTTAAGTGACCAAATTTTGACCTCAATTCTAGAAAAAGCAAGCATGGTGACCAATACTTTTTATTACAGATTTCGAGTAGATAGGATTGGTTCTTCAATTGTGCCGACTTACAACAAAATTTCATGGATATCAATACTGGTGTCCATCTACCTTCAGATATTGTTTGATAGACAATATATCTTTTTTTCTATCTAATATTTCCCTAGTCTTATTTGAAATCAACTTTTTGTTGTTTTTCTTGGTTGAGGTTCAATACCTACAATCTGTAACAATGCGTCCTTAATTTAATCTACTGGAGTTAACCGACGCATTGACTGCTAATTGAACTGGGAAATCTGAGAGCAAATATGACACTGGTGACTTACAATGGACGCTTAAGCTGCTTCTGTTACTTTGTTTTATGATACATGTATCATACTTAGTTCCAATGGACGGGTTTTTTCCATGATTGGTCACGTGAATCTTCAAGCTAGACGAATATATAAACTGTATGGATTTGAAGATTTAAACAACCCAGCATAAACATGCACTGAAAGGAAATGGAGTAAATGCACGCGAGACAAAGTCTCTACTAATACATGGTGAAACAAAGCAATGACCTACGGTTTAAGTGTTGTTCTTTATTCTGACGTCGTCATGATTCATTCAGCAATCAGTCCAGTTCTAATCTCATTGTAAGTTCAAGACGGCCCCCAACACTGGTTAGGTCAGAATTCACTACTAGACGTCGCACATTGCTACATCAATTTTTTAATTATTCATATGTCACGCATTCGAAATGATTCCTTCTACAATCAGCTCTGTTCTTGTCTCATTGAAAGTTCAAGACGGCCCTAACACTGATTAGGACAGAATTCATTGCTAGATGTCGCACATCACTACATCAACGTATCTGACCTGTTGTTCATGGATAAAGGATTGTCAACAGACAAAAAATTGAAAGTGTTATTTCAATCGCTGTCATCTGTTGCCCGACAAAAAGACCTGCAATGGCAATCAAAACATATAAACAAAGAGGGCACTCATCAAGCCAACTGAAAAAAAACTTGGCATAAAGGTGAACATTACTTTTCTTTTTCGAAATCCGACATTTTAGGGGGCTTGTTATTCCTGCAATTATCGTACGTATTACGATTTCATTTCTCTTAGATCTTATGGCGAATATTCATTGATAATGAAGTTGTTTAGCAATTATCGTCATTGAAAAATTTTGTATGCTCCAAACTAATGCATGTTGCTTATTTAAGTTTTGTAATCACTATTTACCTTCCGGCGATCTGTGATTTGTATCAGTACCCAAATTACCGATCACTAATGTTGTTATTGCCCTGATCTTTTGATTATTCTATTTACATCATATTTCGTAATTTGTTCTATATCAGTTTTTAAACATCTTTGACTTTACGGTCTTCCAAACGTTTAGATTTTATCTGCACTGAAGAGACATAAGTTGTCGAAATGCGCATATGCAGAATCAAAATTCACAGTAACTTCGGTATTTAGTTATTATGTCACACATTCGAAACAATTTTAACATGCGTTTCAAAATTTCTTCTTTTCATAATACATTACTTCGTAAATCTCAATGGTAAATTTGACGATTGTGTTTCTTATGCAGGTATTAATGAAATCAGGTAGTAGGTCTTCATTTTTTTTATTTAAGACGTGTTTCTCATGCTTCCTTTGCGTATTTCCAGTAATCTCATTTAGTCTGTCACTCTATTACTTTCTTTCGTATAATCCAATATTCTGTTTGCCATAGTGTTTGGTAAACAATATCTTTTTTTTCTGTCTGAAATTTTCCTTGTCATATCTGAGATCAACTGTTTGTTGTTTCTATCTCGGTTGGGAAACATTTTTTAAATATCTACAATCTGTAACAATTCGTCCTACATTTCTTCTATTGGAGGTCACAAACCGATATACTGTTAATTAAATTGGGAAATCTGAGAGAAAATATGACACCTTTGACTTACAATTGATGCTTAAGGGAGCAACCATTTGATTTCTAGGGGGGGGGGGGTCTATGGTCAAATTTTTCATCCTGGATTTTTTTTGTGTGTAATTTCTATCCCGGCTTTTTATTTTTGTTCCAAGCCTGTCATGGATTAATCCGCATAGTCATCCTGGATTTTTTTTTGCTATAGGTAACCGTCCTGCCTTTTTTTTTTAAAAAAAATCAAATGGTTGCTCCCTAAGCTTTTTCTGTTACTTTGTTTTATGTATCACATTAAGTTCGAATGGACGGGTTATTTTCCTTGTTTGATTACGTAAATATTTTGGCTTGACAAATACGAAACTGTATGGACTTTAAGATTTCAACATTCCTGCATAAGCACTGAAAGTAAATGCACATGACACAAAATCTCTACTAATACATGGTAAATCGAAAAAATGGACAACGCTTTCATTGTTCTTCTTTATCTTGACGTCGCCATGATTCCTTCAACAATCAGGTCTGTTCTTGTCTCATTGAAAGTTAAAGACGGCCTCTAGCACTGGTTAGGACAGAATTCATTGTTAGTTGTTGCACAACGTTACATCAACGTATCTGCCCTGTTGTTCATGGACAAAGGATTGTCAACAGACAAAAAAGGTAAAAAAATATTACAATCGCAATGGCAATCACAACATATAAACAAAAACAGGACACTCATCAAGCCAACTGGAAGAAAACTTGGCATAAAGGTGGACTTTTTTTTCCAAAATCCGACTTATAGGTGGCTTGTTATTTCTGCAAATATCGTACGTATTACGATTTCATTTCAGAATTTGGTCTTTCTCTTAGATCTTTTGAAAAATTTCAATAGCAACTTTGGTTGTTCAGCAATCTTCATCATTGAAAAATTTTGTATGCTCCAAACTAATGCATGTTGCTTATTTAAGTTTTGTAACCGCTATTTACCTTTCTGTGATCCTGATTTTTTTTATTAGTACCCAAATTTCCGATCACTATTGTTGTCACTGCCCCGATCCTTTGATTATCCATATGTCACTCGTTAAAATAGTTCTAACATGCGTTTTAGAATTTTTTTATAATAAATTTCATTGTGAAACACTCACTTGTAAATTTTTTGATTGTGATTATTATGCAGGTATTAATGAAATCAGGTGGTAGGTCTTCATTGTTTTATTAAAGAGGTGTTTCTAATGCTTCCTTGGCAAATTTCCAGTAATCTCTTTATGTCTGTCACTCTATTACTTTTTTTTTCTTTAACCCAATATTCTTTTAATATAGTTTTTTTTTCTGTCTCATATTTTCCTTGTCATATCTGAAATCAACTGTTTGTTGTTTCTATCTTGGTTGAGACTTTTTTTTTTCAATATCTACAATCTGTAACAATGCATCCTACATTTCTTCTATTGGAGGTCACAAACCGATATACTGCTAATTAAAATAGGAAATCTGACAGCAAATGTGACACTGCTGATTTGAAATGGATGCTCAAGCTTCTTCTGTTACTTTGTTTTATGATACATGTATCATATTAAGTTCGAATGGATGACTTATTTCCATGATTGATTATGTGGGTCTAGAGGTAGACCAATTTATAATTTGTATGGCTTTTCAAATTAAAAATATCATGCATAAAAATGAAAAGATATAAGGTAAATGCACTTGAGAAAAAGTCTGTACATGGTAAAAAGAAACTTTGGACGACACTTAAATTGTTGTTCTTTATCTTGGTGTCGCCATATTTCCTTCAATGATCAGACCGCTCTTGTCTCATTGTAAAATCAAGACGGGTCCTAGCACTGGCATAACTAGATTTCGCACAACGCTTCATCAAAGTATCTGTCCTTATGAATATTGGATAAAAGAATGTCAACAAACAAAAAATGCAAAGTTTTATTATAATCGTTGTCATCTGATTCCCGACAAAAAGACTTGCAATGACAATCACAACATATAAACAAACACAGGGCACTTATCGAGCCAACTGGACGAAAACTTGGCATAATAAAATCTAAACAGTTTGTCAGAACAATCAACATTATTAAGAAATTACAAAAATTAACATGCTAGAATATATGCAATTATGATCGTGTGTCAGTATGAGATATCACTCAAGAACAAGTGCACCTTAACTGAAATATATGAACAGCAAACATCTCTGTCATGGGGAATCTTTTACGCTTTTAGACTGGACGAGAAACAAACTCCTATCCTAAATGACGGTGAAAAGATATGGAGTAAATTCACATGAGACAAAGACTCTACAAAAACAAAGCAATGGAACAAAGCTTTTAGCATTGTTCTTCACCATGAGGTCACTATGAGGCCTTCAACAATGAGCTCGCCTCATATCCCATAGTATTCCAGGTGGGCACCAAGAACCGGTTTCAGCGGAATTCATCGCAAGATGTTGCACAACATTACATCAATGTTTTCTTTCTTGTATTTATGATTGTTGGATTTTCAACAGGTTTAAAAGTGACTTGCGAAATGTTCTTACAGTCGTCGTCGTCGTCCGTTGCCAGACAAAAACCACAACGTATGAACAACCACGGAGCAATCAACAAGACAATTGGAAGAGAACTTGGCATAAAAAAATCTTGGATGTGGGCACTATAAAAAGGTGGACAGAATAAAATTTAGAGATTACAAAAATTAAAATGCAAAGATTTTAAGGTATGATAGTGTATCCATATGAGATATTCTCTCAAGAATAAGTACACCGTAACTGAAATGTGGAAAGAACATACATATCTCACACAGGGAATCTTTTCACGGCCTCCACACTGCAGGAAAGATTGACCCCGGTCTTAAATAATCTATGAAAGGATATGGATTAATTGCATATTAGACAAAGTCTCCACAAAAACATGGAAAACAAACCAAAAGAACAAAGCTTTTATTGTTGTTCGTCATCTTGAACTTACCATGATTCCTTCAAAGATGAGCTCTGATTTTGACTCATTATAAGTTCAAGACGACCCCTAGTACCGCTTTGTGTGGAATATATTGCTAGATGTCGCACGACGAATTTTCTGTAAGGTCAGAGTTACTGATTATTTTCTAAAGGTCTATGAAATCAAAAGTAGTGGGTCTTCATTTTTTAAATCTAAGACGTGTTTCTCATGATTCCTTGGCGAATTTCGAGTAATCTCTTTCAATCTGTCACTCTGTTCACTTTCTGTTGTATAACCATACAGTGTTTGGTAGACAATATCTATTTTTTCTATCTTATATTTTCCTTGTCTTTTTTTAAATCAACTCTTTGTTGTTTTTCTTGGTTGAGAAACAACGGCAGTAGAATATCGAAGGAACAAGGGAAGCGAAGACCATTTTTTAATATCTGCAATCTGTAACAATGTGTCCTTAATTTCATCCATTGGAGGTTACCAACGCATTGACTGCTAATTAAACTGGGAAATCTGAGAGCAAATATGACACGGATGCTTTAGATTCTTCTGTTATTTTGTTTTATGATACATGAATCATATTAAGTTCGAATGGACGGGTCATTTCCATGATTGGTTACGTGAATCTTGGAGCTATACCAATATATAAACTGTAGGGACTTTAAAATTAAAACTATCCTACATAAACATTGAAAGGATATGGAGTAAATACACATGACACAAAATCTCTACTAATACTTGGTAAAACGAAGCAATGGACAACGCTTTCATTGTTCTTCTTTATCTTGACGTCGCTATGAGTCCTCCTACAATCAGCTCTGTTCTTGTCTCATTGTAAGTTCAGACATTGGTTAGAACAGAATTCATTGCTAGATGTCGCACAACGCTACATCGACGTATCTGCCCTGTTGTACATGGATAAAGGATTGTCAACAGACAAAAAAGTTAAAGTGTTATTTCAATCGCTGTCACCTGTTGCTCGACAAAACTGCAGTACTGTACTAAATAATACACAGTTTTTTTATACCTTTATTGGTTCTTTTGGTTTTCTGTTACACATTGTACTGCCGTTGTTTTGTCCTATCTTTTATCTCTTGCAGGTCATAAACGGATTATCCGGTAATTAAACTGGTAAGAAAATATGACAGTGTTGATTAAAATATATGAGAGCTTCTCCTATTACTTTTAATTTGTAATATTATATTAACTTCGTGCGGACGTGTAGATTTTTGTTGTTTGGAAGTAAAGTATTTGGTATTCTTAATGAGACATATATTCTGCTTGTATCGCTATTGAAAATATTGATTTAGAGAAAAAAAGAGAAGAAAATCCAGGCACTTAATTTAAATGATGAATAAAAGGATAAATGTACATGAGACAAAGTCGAAAGGAACAACGATTTTAATGTTGTTCTTCATCTTGAAGTCACCATGGGGCCTTCAACAATGAGCTTTGCTCATGCCTCATAGTTAGTTCAAGGCGGCCCCTAGCACCGGTTTGAGCGGAATTCTTTGCTAATTGTCTAACAACGCTACGCCCATGTCTTTTCTGGTCATGGATGCGGGATTGTCAACAACCATTAATTAAACTGGCAGAGCACTCTTACAATCATTTTACTGAATTGAACACCGATAGGTTTTACAATAATCTAATACTTTATATAATTTATATTGCATTTTTTGAAACTTTTATCATATTGCCTGTTAGGTCGTGGTATAACGTGCAAACCTTATTATTTCTGAAGGCGTGTACAACCAAAAACAAATGAAGAAATTATGAATGCCAGTACTAAATACTCAGGTTTTTAATACTTTAATTTGATTTTTTCTTGTACCAGTCACTTCGGTATTTAGTTATTTGTCGTATTGTAAACTGTGGTCAACGGTTAATCATTTTAACATTTTTATATGTAAACTAAGGTACGATCTACTTTAAAAATTAGAATCAAGCTAATTAGAATCAATAAAATCAGAGAAGTTCGAAAATCCGATAGCAAAATAATGAATAACTGGAGCAGCGACTCGGTGTACATTTTCACAGAAACTACTTAGACATTTAATGGGTGGTACTTTGGAAAATATTATCTCAAGATTCAAGATTTAAGATTTTATTAATTAACTTAGGCAGAAGTATTATGAAAAACAGATTTATATACATACATGTAACATCTCCGTGTTTTCTTTTCGTGGCATGTCACAAGAATATCATATTTCTGTTCCGGTACGCTCTTCACTTTCCTTCCTATAACCAAATATCCTACTTAAAGACAGTTTATTGACAGCAAGATTTTTTTTTACCTACAATATTCCATGTTTTATCTGAGATCCCCTGTTAAATGTTTTCCATTTATTTTTTCCAATTAATTTTGGAACATTTTCTAGAAAATATTAGGTATATTAGTTTTTTTTCTATTAATGAAGGAAAGATAACAAGAAACACATACAATGGTCGAACGTTACAATCACATGTCACAATCAACCAGGAACAGCCAGTGGTAGAGTTAAACCGGTTTATGGATACCCAAACCTTCCCTTTCTCTATCCCGTTTCCCTATGCTTAAATTTTCTGACGCAAATTAACAACAAATTACAATATTATTGTAAATTAAGTTTCTGCAGATGACAATTACAACTTATGTCTCCTCAGGGTAGATCATATCAAGTCATTTTGATGACCGTGATCCCAAAGATGTATTAAAAATGGAAAGAAGGAATAATTATTGAAACTTATTGGAAAATATCTCTACTGTTTCGACCTTGTTTTTATAAATTACAGATTGTCTTCGCTTTTCTCACCTTCAACTTCATTTTGTCAAAAAATTACATGGTCAAGTTCCATATAGAGACATTGTTTTGCAATCATGTCTCCTTGTTTATCATGACATAGTCAGTTTAGTTTGAAAATTACCTATCTGAGGCTATATGCTATGAAAAAGAAAGGAAATGGAGACAACATCCCATATCCAGGTTAAAATCACCCAAAACAAAGCATCTAGGGGTCGCCGTACGGTCTTCAAATACAGTGATGAACCTCACACCATATAGCAAGCCCTAAATGGTCCCAAAAAGGTAAAAAGTGAATAAATCAATGGAAACAAACCACATCCAATATCCCAAATATCAAGAAACTAAAATTTTATAAGACGACAAGAGCAAGCCAATGACCAACATATTCCTGACTTGGGACAGGCGCAAAAATTGCCGTACGTTATGGTAAATACTTATTATTCAGAAGTTCTTCGTTCTCAATAAAAAAATTTAAATCTAATGACTGAATAACAAAATATCGTTTTTCAGTTTTCACAACTAATTTTCGACATTAAGTACTACTTTCATATTGTTACCATTTTGTCCGTTCTTGATTATGACTGAACATTTTGACATTACGCGATGCAGAACATACTCACTGTTTGGAGCATTTTGTCTTTTTTTAAAAGTTTTTAAATTCTAATGTGTTTTTACGCTGTTTTTGATGGTTATTGTAGTTGGTTATGATTTCCTATCGTGAATTGATTTCTTAGCGTGATGATTTTAATTTCCCAGTTGTGAACTTTCCCTTTCTTAGCAGCAGCATATCTACCTCTCCAGTCTATGGAGTGTACATTTCACAGTTAATTCGATACTGTCGAGCATGTAGTTTGTACAGTGATTTTTTTTTAACCGAACAAAAACACTGACCCAAAAGCTGATCAGTCAGGAATTTGTTCAGCCTATGTTAATTTCGTCCCTCAGGAAATTCTATGGCCGTCACCATAACATCATTGAAAGATATGACGTGTAAATGTCCCAAGTGAAAGCGGACATATTCAGCTAGCTTCACGCTTTACCGGATTTGATTATACCGATTGTGACTTTTTCTGGATTGTGACGGGTGCGTTTAAAAGAGAAGAACATGCTTACCCTTCCGGAGCACCTTATGTCACGCTCAGTTTCATAGGAGTTCATACTGTGAGTGTCTAGGTTTTGAATGTTGTGTTTTTTTGTTTCTGTGCTTTGTGACTGTCTGGCGTCGTTGTTTTCTCTGTCCTCCCTTTTGCCATGTCTTTGGACTTCGATTTTTGTAAATGCCACTCCTTTGTTCCTTCGGTATTCTACTGCCGTTATTTCCTAAAAATTACTAAATTACTGTTTTGTGTTGGGAGTAATATTGGAGAATAATTTTAATTAGACTGAACAAATTATTTTTTGTTGTATTGTAGTTTGTGTTAATTAGATCTAAATCTTGATTTTCTACTTCAACTTTTTTTGTGTCCAAAACTATGTTTCTCAGTACACGTTGTAACACTTTGAAGATTGCAGAGAAGACTAAGAAAGTACATGGTTTTAACAATAACATCATACTCGGATAAAAGCAGAGCTTTCTAAATTACGTTTTGTCCCCTTTTCAGTTTCAAACTAGTGGTCATAGACTTAGTAGTCTACCTGTATTGGGTTTAATTCGTATGTTTATTATACAACAAGGAAACGGGATAGAAAGGGGAGGTTTGGGTACCGATAAACCAGTTTTACCCTACCGCTAGCTTTTGCTAGTGTTGGTACCAAGTCCGGCTATCCCGAGTTCCTATCGTTTATTAATGTTTATTTGTAGTCTGTTACGGTTTTTTTTCTTGTGCAGTTCCCCTGTGGATTCTGGTATGTGATTGTTATTTTCGGCCATTGTCAGTGTTTACATACTGTTATCAGTATCTGTGGACCAGAGGTCCCCGATCACCAGCCCAATAGTCAGACTTGTCTGACATGAAAATTTTACCTTGCGTATTACAGAAATTTACCGTTTTTATCAAAATTTATACCATTTAAAAATACTAAGGCTTCATTCCGTGTATGCATGGCACTCTGTAGAAATCCTTTGTACTGGATTTGGCTACCTATTTTTTTGGAAATGAGTACTCTTTTTTGACTACTTTTGGATTATGTTGGATTATGGCTTTCCATATGATTTGATTTTAATGCTGCTGTTGAGAGCTTGAAACGCGTGTACAGTATAACGAAATTAACTGTTTTTAACTTCGTTTTTTTTTTTTATCTTGACTTTATAATTTACTACCAAAAAGATGTTTCTACTTACCATTTTTGAATTTTCAAACTTTATGGACCATTTGAAGTATAGAGGTGGTAATATCATACTGGCAATTTTTCACGAATGTTAGACCTGTTTAAATGAAAATCAACTAAATAGGACATAAGGTTGCACTTCCTCATATTTTATTTCTGAATAAACTTGTTGAAAGTTTTATCATATTTCGCGCAAAATCATGATAATTTCTATACCTTTTAATTTTTTTTTCAATTCTTATCTAAATAGTCAATTGGCAATTCTTACCTGCAGAGAAACATTTCATGTTGATTTTTTCCTTTTTTTATTTGTCAAATGTAACATTTAGTAATGTGTTTCACCTATTGGAAGTCGTAAAAGGATATATTGTTAATTGAAAGGGGTAACCTGATAGAAAATACCAGTAGTATACTTTGACTTACAACGGATGTTAGAGTTACTCCTGTTATTTTGTTTTATGAAACGTCTACGGGTAGATTTCTTTGATTAAATAATTCTTGGCAATATTATCCTTGACAAGAGCAATAAGCAAACTGAATGTCCTCGAAACAGCTTGTATAAAATAACACAGGACAAAAGACGCGTTACTTACATAAATTTCCTTACATATAGCCCGATATATTGCTGTGACATATAGAGATATTTTACTGTGACATATATAGATATATATTGCTGTGACTGTCAAACAACTGACGTAAAATACGTATACGGAAGAAACAATCAAAGATCAAAGTCCATAAACAGGGAAAAAGTGAGAATATAGAAAATAAAGACAAAACAAGGACATATGACAGCTACAAGGCACGGGACTAAAACACAACATTTAGGACTTAGGCATGTATAGTATGAAGTCCAATGAAGTGACATAGGGTTATTGTAGGAGTGTTTGTTCATTAATTTGTCTTTGTCATGTCTCATTTGTGTTGCATCTGAATTTCCGTGTGTTGATTTGTTTATTTGTTTGTTTGTTTTTCGGGGGAGTTGTAGATTTTGCCTTTTAATGAATCAAAGTCCAGAGACATGTCAAAGACGAGAAGACAGAAAACCAAGACATTTTGACATTTATAGTGAATACCAAAAATGCGAAAATTAAATCACAATTACAAGACTTAAGCACGTTCAGTATAATGTGCTCCCAGATGTTAAGCTTGAAAAAATTCATTTACTAAATTCAATATTTGATAAGATATCAGCACAATCAAGAATCTATAGTCTTATGGACATACAAATCTGAATTGCTTACTATAATTTAGAATTTTTCACACAAATTTTGAAATATAAGCCAGAGGAAACAACAATGACCATACACACCATAATATGAGATAAATTTAATATGTTTTTATTACAAATAAATTAAAACACACACACACACACACATCCAATGTGAGGGAAAAAGCTTAAATGTAGACCAGTCAAGTATGATGATATAATTTGAAAGCCAATTGTTATTATATCAGTTTTGTAAAAAAAAAATGAAAGGTCTATGTACTCATTTGTAGGAAAGCATTCGAAACTTGTACAGGTTAACCAAAATTCTATAGCTTTTTTCATTCGATTTGCTTTGAGAATTTATACCTTTAAAACGCCATAAGGAATATAAAAATTTTCATAACATTTGTCATAAGTATTTTTGGGATGTATTTAATCAATCTTTGAACTTTGAACAGAAAAGACAGCTTCTCTTTGCGAACAAAAATCAGATGCACCATAACAAATATAATAGAGAAGTTAAAAAATCTTTATTTTTTTTCTTAAAATAGATAAATAGATAAAAGAGACACTCCTTTAATAGCCTTAAAAACGAATTTTTGCTGAAACTACTTTTATATTCTTTTTTATTTGGACATCTAAGACATTGAATGATTGGAGGGTTTATTAAAACTTGCCGGAATTCCTTTTTGTTTAAATTACCCTTCATTGATTGGCTTATTTTTTGCAGTTTTGACATTTCAGACGGCGTTTTGCATTTGCGCCGATTTGCATTTCATTTGCGCCGATTTTATCTTTCAATTGCGCCGATTTTTTCTTTCATTTGCGCCGATTATTTTTTCATTTGCGCCGATTTTTTACTCGCTAATTTCGTGTCAAATACAGGCATTTTTTTTTCATTTATACAAACTATACTGATGAAAGGACAAGGTACGATAAGGGGTTGATTTGGCCAAAGATTCCAGTGAATTTCTAAGTTGCACCTCAAGATTTTATTTCATGTTCGTTTCAAAGTTGAGATCCTATTTACAGAAAAAATACCAAAGCTAGAACCAATGACGTCAGAATAAGTACAGTTCTGACGTCATGAAAAGGTTACTTTTGAGCATTTTCATAGAAATATACCGAATTTAGTAGATTTCTGTACAGTTTTCCTGACCGGAAATATCGAGCACATTCAAAAACCAATTAGATATTTTACCAACTTATTGGTACAAATGAATTTAACCTCTCATATAAATATTTTTGTGGTTCTTGCATGTGCTCTATACTTACTATACAGAAAAAGGTAGTCAAAATTGGTCAAATTTGTCATTTTTCGACAAAATCTTCAATTTGTCCCTTCTTCTACACTCAAAAACTCAGTAATTGAGAACTGTTACTGTTTACTGAAAAGCCATACCAACAGAATATTTCGATGAGAAAATTCTGTGAATCAAACCAAATTTATTTTTCAGGCCAAGTACGGCCCTTATCGTCCCTACTCCTTTTGAAAATTGCTTGCGCAAAAAGCTCAAAGGGTAATACAAATGAAATAAAAAAATATAAATGCAAGTGTTTAACTAAGTATATATTTATACCAACAGGATCTGTAGTGAACCTGTAGTGGCTCTGTCTTTACAAGACATTGGTACTAGTAAGGTACAGTACCATACTTTACAGTTTATGGTCAGATTTAGGTATTGTAGAATTATTTGAGCCATTCGTAGTTATTTATTTTTTGTAATCTAAACTTTTAAGCTCCGATTTTTATCTGGGAATTTTCAATTTTTGTCATTGCAAAAATAAAAAAAGTAACAAAATACTGAAAATGGAGTATGATTAAATGAGGCATTCTTACACTCTCGGTATTTTAACCCCGCTTGTTTCCAGGTTTAAAATGTCTGTTTTTAATGCAAAGTGTATGTAATTAACTTATGTCTTATGAAAAAAAATGGGCGCAAATGAAAAATTTGAAATTTATAAAATCGGCGCAAATGTCATACGCCCATTTCAGAATATTATTTTGTAAGAAACACTTGTGATCATGATCATTTGGACAATAATACCAGTCCTGCCTTTTTTTATTTTTGGAATGTGATTTTGTTGCTTGAATTCATGGAAAATAAATGATGTACAATATGTATAACATTATGTGAATGTGTTGAAATTACAAATAAATTTATCAATATTATTCAAACCAGATCTTAATAATCTACTTATTCACTTAAATCTTATTTCGAATGATTTGATTTTAATTGATTTCGACTTTCGTTGTAACGCCTAACCATAAAAAATCAAATCATTAAGATATTTTAATTTTTAATTTTATAATTGAATTTTCCATTTCACTATTAGCAGTAATGGAATATTTGTGTTGGTTGCTAACCGAAGAAAGTAGCATCACTGATAAATATTGACACTGGTTGTCAAAATAAAGGATGAAATCTTCAGTTTGTATATAGAGAGAAAACAATAGAAACATCAATACAATGCACCTTGAATTATTTACATATTAAGAGGGAGTAACATCAAATATTTATTAAATGGGATAGATATTAAAGTCTGAGACGTTCATTTAAAATGAACAATATTAACCTTCATTATAAAGGCTTTTGTGCTGCATCACAGTGACTTATTTCCACAGCACGAATATACCGGGTTAAAAGCCTCGTGATGTGTGTATGTCTTATTAATAGGAGATATGACCGGAATAGCTAAAACTATGACTCCTTAGACCTGTTAGCCAAATCATAAAAAAACACTTTTAAATGAAGAAGGTTATATACACCCTATGTCTGTTTAAGCTGAAATAAATTAAACGTTTCTTATTTTAGTATAAACTGTTCAAATCTAAGTTAGATAGAAATTTAATAACCTAAGGGACCGACCATTTAACCTGAAGGGGGGGGGGGGGGTTATGGTTTTTTTTTTCTGGACAGAAAATTTTTTTCGCGCTTCGCGCGAAACAAATTATTTATTTTTTGCACGCGTATCAACAAAATATTTTTTTTTCAAAATTAACATTATTTTTGGGGGCAGAAAGCCTCAGTCAGAAAATTTTTTTTCATCATTTTGGCAGCCAAAATATTTTTTTCACATAAAATCAGATCCAAAATATTTTTTTAGAAAAAAACCATAGCCCCCCCCCCTTCAAGTTAAATGGTCGGTCCCTAATCGTAATATTTCGTTAACAGACAACGATGAAAAAATGAACGCATAGTATGAAATATGTAAGGCCTGACAGAATATATATGAATGAGTAAATAACAAAATACCGAAGTCACTGTTAATTTATTTTCTGCATATGCGCATTTCGACAATTTATGTCTCATCAGTGAAAACCAAAACATTTGGAAGTCCATTAACCGAAAAACGTATTTAAAGCTGATAGAGAACAAATAACCAAAAGGTTATATAACATAAATATTGAATATGGAAAAAAAGCATTAACATTTCTGCATATGATCTATGCAGGAATTTAAATGAACTAACAATGATTTTACAGCAAATACCATATGTAATTTAGCACATGGACTGCATTGAAATATTACAACATTGTACATAGTGAAAGGATATGTAGTAAAATGTCCATTAGACAAAGTCTTTACAACTACATGGTAAAATGGAACAACGCTTGAATTGTTGTCTTTCGGGCCTTTAACGATGAGCTTACATTCGTTCATATTGAAAAAAAAAATCAGAAATTTATGTTTTTACAACTTGAAATACTATTTCTTGGAAAATATGGGGAACAATTTTATTTTGAAACTTGCAATTTCTGAGTAAATGAAAAAAAAATAGATGATGGGCTTTACTTGTTTGGGATTTTTATTTAGTCCCTATTGGTTATATCTGTTTCAGTTCTTTTTTGATGAGTCGTAAGTTGGCGAAATGGCCATCTGAAGAGAAGAATTACAGTACCTTCGGTATTGAGTATTTACAAATGTAAAGATCATAATTTTTACCTATATTCATGTTTATTCATAATGGCTGTAGCCTTTTTATAATATTAAATATTTTTTATATATTTATGTCCTTTAAATACATAACTTTTTTGTGCAATGTTATACACAACAAATACAATAAGTAAAAAGTAGGACAAATACGAAACCAATACGTGAAAGTAAAGCCAATACAGGATATGTCTCTTCCTGTTATGAAGCTATCTTGTTATGAAGCTATTTAATAAAGGTGTAATGGAATACGTGTTTTTATATTGGTTCTGTACTATGTTCTCGAAGATTCGATATTGAATTGGTGCATTGGTGCCTCGAACCAATAGAGCTGTCCTCAACCCATTACGACTGTCCTTGAACACAACACAGGCCTAATAAGTAACACTATAGTATTACTAAAAATTCAAACAAATTACTAATTTCCCCTTTCTTGACGGCGACGTTCCCCTAGCTCCATCCTACGGGGTGTATATATCCCAACTTGAACGATTCGCTCGCATTTGTTCCACCCTTGATGATTTTAATGAGCGTAACCTTACTCTCACATCCAAACTTTTACAACAAGGTTACAGATTTCATAAATTATTAAATACTTTTAAGAAGTTTTACAGAAGATATGAACATTTGATATCTAGATATGACGTGACTCGGAAACAGCTAATAACAAAGGGCATTTCTCATCCTCGATTTTATGGAAATGTTGTTAAAAAATGTCAAAAACTGATTAATAATCCAGAAAGACTGGGACGTAACTTACATTCTTTACGTAATAGTGGATATCGACGAGATATTCTGAACAAATCCGTTAAATTGGCTTTGGATTCCAGTGACCTGAAGACTTTACATATATACTGGCCTCTCACTGATACTGCCGATGTCTGCTGAAATACATGAAGACTCTTTACCAAACCCTTCGGGAAGTTTTGAGTTTGATTTTTCTTCCGTAGTGCGACAGTGTTTTACCAGCAGACTAGATTCCTTGAGCTAGCCGGCAGTTTAGCGGCGAGCACTCTTTGACCCTTCTTTCAAAATTACGTTTTGTCTTATGCTTTTTCTGTTCCAAGATAGTGGTCATTGAGTTAGTAGTCTACCTGAATTGGGTTTTATTCGCGTGTTTATGATACTATAGGGAAACGGGATAGAGAAAGGGGAGGTTTGGGTACCCATAAACCGGTTTAACCCTACCACTGGCTTTTGCTTGTGCCGGTACCAAGTCCGGCTATCCCGAGTTCCTATCGTTATTTATGTTTGTCTCTTGTTTTCATTATTGTTTTTCTGGTGCAGTTTGCTTGTAAATTGTGGCATGTGATTGTAGTTCCTGGCCATTGTAGGTGTTTGCTGTTTTCCCGTTTTTGTAATAACATAATTTCAAGAAAACAAGCTTAACAAATAAACCTACAAAATCCTTTTGTATATTCTTCACTATTTGGATTTTGTTTTCAAAAACAGAAATTTCTCAAATCTCTTCATATCATTTAAATATTACATATATTAGAATAGAAATGAATTATGAAAAATAGTTTTGAGTTAAAACATTATTCGGTTTACAAATAAATTGTTTACGAGTTCTTATTAAAAAAAATACCATGCACTACATTTGAAATTTCATTCCGAACTTTGCTTCATGATTCATTTTTTTACTTAGTACTGGGATCTGTGTCTACAACCTTTCAATATCAAATGCTGTTGAGTTGCTACCGGGCACTAGCGCAATGGACGGCGGAGGTTCGTTTTACCATCGCGGTTTACCACCTGCTTCGTCTCTTTGCCTTTGGATTTAGGCTTTTGACAATTTTGTTCGGTACCCTCGTTATATCCCTCATTGAATGATTCATTGTGAGGAAATCTTTATTTTATTCTGCTGAATTCTCTCTTGATAGCCTCAGTGCCATTCCTTTATAGTCTTGGTAGCTTTTCACTTTGTTCAAGCGGAAAAAACATAGCATAAATATGTTAATGCTGTCGTTATAACAAAATATGTCATTAATTAAACCACTCAGTTTGTGATCATCCGGATCACTGATTTGATAGTTTTAGGAAGTTTTAGTTAAATTAATGCAACTGATCATAGACATTAAAATATCTATTTATAACCCATAATGTGATTTAGTAGAAAAATATAGATATATATTTAGATTTATTTACCCAAATGAACATTTACCTTCAAATTTGGCATCAACATGCGCAGTAGTTCGTCGAATCATTACATAGCATAGAATCCGAATTTTATCAATGCGTTGTTCTTTTTCCAGGGCAACAATCAAAACAGACGACAAGGAGATTTTTTATTGGTGTAGGTGAGATTGATGAAAACACAGAATTAAGGTCTGCTAGTCAACCTGCACGACATACTTTATTGCAGTAACTTTGGTATTTAGTTATTTTTATGTAAGATCGTCAATACATTGATGATGTTCTATTGAATAACAACGAATATTTTGCTAAATGAATCCCATCAATATATCTTTTAGAATTAGATATTATAGTAGAGCGGCAGAGACCAGAAATTTCAAAATTTAAATGACCCACATACCCTATTCGATATCTATACCTTTGTTTGTCGTAAAAATCAAATGTGGTAGAAAAGGGGATAAATTAGGGGTCAAAGGTCAATCAGTAAAAAATGAAAACATGGATAATATAATGATTTTCAGCATTTCAAGCCATAAAAATTGATACAATAGAATTTTTTTTTATTACTTAGCAAATTTAAATGTAAATAGACATGTCTAGTGCTGCTGATGAGGAATAAATTTCCGAAATGGCCATACAGCTCATTAAAATTATTGCAGTTGGAGTTAACATATGTGTTATGGTCTCATGTTCATTTACTCCATATCCTTTCGTAAAATATGTCGTCAGAATTTGTTACGTCACTTATAACAGAAATTGACGTTCATTTGATGTTATAATAAAGAGCTATGTTTTAAGCTTAAACAACATTTTAAGGATTTTTTTTCCTGGTTGTGATATTCAGAATGAGTTAAATTTAATCTAAACAATCGAAAACAATATTTAGTAAGCGCTAAATTTCGTAAATCAACCTGTGTTAGCACGTAGCCTGACATGTTGTAAGGAGTCGGATTTATAGATATGAAGTAAATTTTATAAATCTAAATATGACTCTGTTTTATTTATTTGCTGTTACTTACTCGATTACTTCATCTTTATTATTTTATTTCTTATTTAAAATTGGGAATGGAGAAACTCCCCCCCCCCTTTTCAAAAAAGCTATTGACTGTTGATTTGCAACAAAAATCGACATATATTCGCTGTGTTTGTACACAGATGGTGATCGCACTGACACCATATTTCGTCTAGTAAGGAAATAAGAACGAAACTGTTTTATTTAGAGAGAGTGCATGACTCACTTTGAACTTGACTAATTTTCGTGGAGGCCCTCTTATAAATATTCAAATAAAAACATTGCAAATATTGAATACAATAATACAATAACATACGCATTATTAATTATGTAAATTTTATTTCAAATAACGTGTTGTTCATATTACTAACTGTTTAACGAAGTTGCTGTATTCTTCTGTGGATGGCCTTTTCAATAAAGACAGTTGTATCTTACGGAAGAATTGGGATATCTTCCCCTAGTGTGAGAAGTTCTATGCATTTTACACACGTTTTACTCGTAAAAAGAAAACATTTCTTACTCATAAAAGTTATCCCTGATCTTTAATGTTTGCAAGTCTATGTTTTATTTTCATCAAAGGATTGTGTCATGCAAAAAGGCTATGGAGTTACAAATGAGTTATATGTTCTTTATATCATCTCTTTCATTGGTGTGCACTGAAAGGATAGTAATTGTAGATATAACCACCCACAGAACCAAACTTAACTTATTTTAGTATTTTGATCAGGCTCAAATCCGTCCAACATCTAGAATCTTTGTTCATTGCAAGCATGATTTTGCTGAATTTTTTTTAAAAATGAATGAAAGGGCATATAAGAAATCACAGTTTTCTGTTGCTTTTGCACCTAATTTGTTTGTTTGTTTGTTTATTTTTTTTTTGTCCTTTGGATTTCGACTCTTGACAATTCTTTTTAGTAATTCTGTTATTACGCATATTTGCTATTTTTCTTAAACAGTTTTGAATTTGTCGTCTGATGCAGATTGGCAAACCACACTCATATGCAATTAATCAGGTTTTATCTGGTCCATACTTTTAATTTCTAATTGATATTCAATCGAAATCATGGTTGACTAGCCTTTCCGTGGTTTAGAATGACGGGTCATTTAATTTTGCAAGCGATATTCTTGAATTATAAAGCATCTCAAACATCTTTTCTAAACCACCTTATAAGATTATCTAGATTAAGAGTATTAAAAACACTTATTGCATATACAAAAAGAACAGAGTTTATAATCTGACTCGAACCCGAAAAGCGTAAAAAATCATACCATATCTGCTGCCTGCAATGTATGATGCGTTGGCATTACCTCTGATGTTGTAAACACTTCCCGGAAAAGGAACACAAAACCAAAACAAACAAAAAATCAAACATTACAAAAACAA
>MJUU01061875.1:73277-108226 GCA_002080025.1 Modiolus philippinarum | reverse complement strand
AAAAAAAAAAAACAAAACAAAAAAAAAACACATACAAAACAAAACGAAAAAAGAAAACAATATTCCCCCAAAAAACAAGAAAAAAAACAGAACCAAAAAAAAACCCATGAGGAGGAAAAAACGCAAAACAACATAAAATAAAATAGAGAATCACAAATATTTGTCAACGTCCAATGTAAAAAGCTTCCTTGACATGTATCTGTTTAACTGCGCTTAATATATACTTATTTAGACTGTGGGAGTTTTTCAGGTTTACCAACTACTAGCAATACTAATCACACACACCTTTCTCAATACAAATCAAACACACCCTAATATTAAATCGTAAATATATCCCAAAAACACGCACGATTTGCCTTGAATACATCGTGTATCAATAAATTAAAACATAAAGGAGCAAAACTAACAAGGAGTATGTTTAGAAACTAAGGAATCGTTAATCAACTGAATGAATTTGATCGTTTATTTTAATAATAGACTGATTGACGGACTAACTACGAAATATATACGGATTGCATATTTTAATTTTGAACAATTTAAATGCATTTAAAATTAATTGGTTAGGGCTTTGACACAAAATTACCATCGAACTTGTTAAATAGGGAGTGCAGTTTAACTTAAAATAATAACTGCATATTGTAATTGTTTATTTTGTGTTAAATTCGAGAAAAACGCTGATTTTTGGGTTGATTTTATGGGTATTTTCTAATCTTCTATAAAAATAGAACGCGAATTCGAAGAATGATCTATAACGTGAAAAATGATTCAGCAATTAGCTCTTTTTCATGTAATAATGCCATTTGTAGATAAGTTTTCGTTTACTAGGTAACAAGCCCAAAAGATTAATTGGGGTGTCGACATTCCGTTTAGGGTCCTGTCATTCAATTGCAATTATCACATTGTTTCTACCAAATTTCATTTTTACGACAGACATATTTCAAAAATATAATAATCAAGCTATCCAAAACGACTGAGAAATCGAATAGGGTATTTCGGTCATTTAAACTTTTTAAATAAGCGACTTTTTCTTAATTCGCCGCTCTACTATTAAGGAAACAACAGAAACTTCTTTTAATTTTTTTCGACTTAAATTTCGAATTTAAGTTAGAATTTATCTTTTTTAATTGTTATCTAAGTACTAAAATTTATGACAAAGGGACGATTTTACTTTAAAAATCAGCAGTTTATCTAACATGGACAGTAAGATTCCTTCTACTTCTACCTAGGGAGTGAATAGGCATAGTTCACTTTAATAGTGATTGGTGTTGAGTTGTCACCAGATGCAATGGAAGGGGAGGCCTACGTTTGGTGTGCCATAAAAACGGTTTAACCAGCCATTTTTTAATGCTTGCACTTAATTAGGGCCATTGAAGCTGAACATTTTCCACTGGTTTTTGCACCTGCTTTTTTTGCCCTTGGGATTTCGGCTCTTGACTATCTGTTCACTAATTCTATCATTTCCCCCATTGTTACGCACTGACCCCCTTTTCGATCTCTGTAACCACTTATAATTTTATAACCATCTCTAGTTATTGCATTATTTTGATTTTCTGGCCTACAATCCTTCAAAAATAGTTTAATACTTTAATTAACTAATATACCAATACCCAAGTTACTTCAAATTATGTTTCTCGAAACAACGGCAGTAGAACACCGAAGGAACAAAGGAAGTGATGGTTACAAAAATCGAAGTCAAAAGACATGGCAAAATGACCATTTCGAATACTTATGTCCTTCAGTGCAGATAAATCTAAATTTAAAGCATTTGGAAGTTTCCGGGGCTAGAACCGAATAACTCCTGACCTGCTGTGATTCAAATGGGCGTCACAGTGTATGATGAATATAACAGGACTTTTAAAGTTTTCAACGAAACAATCAAATAAGATGCACTCAAATTAGAAACCTCTAATGCATAAATTAATTTTATAGATTTTCAGACATTTTCTGGGAGTGCCTTACCCAGTAACTTATCAAAAATCTTATAAAGGAGATATGACCATGATATTCAAAAGAACTAATTGTTCCAAACAGGCAGATATCTACATCGAATAATTTAATTTCAATGTATTTAAATGTATAAGAGAAGTGTATTTTTCATTTTGCTTGGAAATTCGATACACCTTGATTAATGAACAAAAGGGAGTTACTATCTTACAATGTAATACGTTCTGAAAGTTTTGATCAATTTTTAAACTTCCAGTTACATAAATTTGTTTTCCATTTAGAACCTTCTGGTAATTCGTTCTCTATCAGCTTTTATACATCGTTCCGTTTATTCCCAGTCTTTTGATTTCATCTTCAATGAAGATGCATGGTCGAAACGATATTCTTTAGAAACTTAATGTACAGCAACTTCGGTATTTAGAGATTTGTTAAATACTGTGTCAATGTCAATACTGAGGGACTATTTGTCCCCAAGGGTATTCACTAGCACAGTAGCCAGTACTCCCGTGCTGACCCCCCAAAAACGGATATTTTTAGGAAACTTGCAATATCTAAATTGTGATTAAATATTTTACGAAAGGATAGAGAGTAAATGAACATGAGACCATAACACATATTAACTCCACTGCAATAATTTGAATGAGCTGTATGGCCATTTCGGAAATTAATTCCTCATCAGCAGCACTAGAACCCAAACAATGGAAATTCATAATTTCAAAAATGTTTAAAATTCATAAAACCAAACGAAATCCGAAAAATCAGTATTATCAAATATAGCTTTAGACTAAACTACGATGGAGGGAGTTAATCCTTAGGTTTTAGAATTAACATAAATTTAGATAATAGTAATTGAACAAAGTGTACACATGAGATATTATCTCATGTACAAGTACACCATATCTAAGAAAAATAAAGAACATACATCTCTACCATGGGGAATTGTTTTACCAACTCCACACTGCAATAAAGACAAACTCCTGTATTAAATATTTTACGAAAGGATATGGAGTAAATGAACACGAGACCATAACACATATTAACTCCAACTTCAATAATTTGAATGAGCTGTATGGTCATTTCGGAAATTCATTCCTCATCAGCAGCACTAGAACCCAAACAATGGAAATCCATAATTTCAAAAATGTTTAAAATGCATAAAACCAAACGAAATCCGAAAAATCAGTATTATCAAATATAGCTTTGGACAACACTACGATGTAGGGAGTTAATCCTTAGGTTTTAGAATTTACATATATTTAGATAATATTTATTGAACAAAGTGTACACATGAGATATTATATCATGTACAAGTACACCATATCTAAGAAAACATAGAGCATACATCTCTACCACGGGGAATTGTTTTACCAACTCCACACTGCAATACAAGACAAACTCCTGTATTAAATATTTTACGAAAGGATATGGAGTAAATGAACATGAGACCATAACACATATTAACTCCAACTGCAATAATTTGAATGAGCTGTGTGGCCATTTCGGAAATTAATTCCTCATCAGTTAAGTTTGTTTGAAAATTAAGACCATCGCTCTTTCCATTTAGATCCTTTTGGTTAATTGTTCTTTAACATCTTTCTTTTTATGGTCTTCCAACTGTTTTAATTTTATCTGCACCAAAACAACGGCAATAGAATACAGTAGAATATGAAGACACGTTCTTTGTTGAAATGGCCAAATGCGGAAACTAAATTCACATTTGAAAATTATAATTCTCAGATGTCGGAAATGTTTTCAAATTGTTATTCTTTAATGAAATCTCGGTGTCACGTGACGAGACTTCTAGCCCTTATTGCTGATGTATTTCCGTGGAGTCCAATTATTTCTGTTTCCAAACAATGATGCATCCACGTCACTTTTTAGTTATACGGCTATGAAAATTTGGACGAGCATAGCAGGAGACACTTTTCATCCGAGCAAGACATGCTTACCATTCCGGAGACCTGATGTCACTCTGTATTTTGAGAGTTCACACTGTTAGAGGTTTAGATTTAGTGTTGTGTATGTGGTGTTTGTTTGTTTTGTGTGTGTGAGTTGTCTTTGGTCTTCTGTCTTCTTGTGGTAAAAGAAGTCACAGTCGTTATTTTCTTTTACATAGTGTAATTTTAAGGTTGTAGTCTACTATATTGATCATGGGGTAATTTCGATGCCAAAATTTTCATACGACGACAGCTCGACAGTTCTGATAAATAAAATTATTATTGTAAACATACATTTTCTTTCAATCCGTTTCACTGTTAATAAGGCTTACCTATTCATCGCGATTGGTTGGTATGATCTAACCTGTGTTAAAAATGGTAATTGTATCTACAATCATTCCAATATTTTTTATTCAAGCATGGTAATATAGTTACTGCAACGAGAACTAAGTTAATTATGAAATTTCTGACATCGAGTTAAATAAATTTAGCAAATTTTTGAAAATATTTCTTTAATAACATTAAGTAAAACGGCGAGGATTATGTTCTGATTAGATTTTGCGGAAAATTTAACGCGAGTTGTTCTCTGTCTAGAGATGAATTTTTTTTTATCACATTGGTCAGGCGTTGGTTAAATTTGCTAGAAATTAGAGAAAGATATCTGCCAAATCTTCAAAGAGATGAGATAGACCTCCCTGGATATTTGAAATGAAATTTTTGTCTATCCTCAATAGAAAAAAGAAGGGAAACGGGGAATGTGTCAAAGAGACAACGATCAAAAGGGGAGTAATAACGACCCAAAACCACCATAAGAGCTTCAATGAAGGTGAGGAAACCCCACACCCAACGGCAGGTCGGAGTCGGCCCCTAAATAAAGAGTAATCAAGTTCAGCGAAATAAACATCATCCTAGACTCCTATAGACATAAAGTAAACTAACTAGAAAACAGACAAGACACACAAAGGCTTAATAAATTTCCTGATTTAGGACAGGCGCAAACCTGCTGCGGCGGGGTTAAACTAGTTTTATTGGGCCCAAACCTTCCCCCTAGCCAATGTGATAAATAAAAATACAATAGTAACAACAGTAAAATTCAGTAAGCAACTGGACTGAGTCAATTGTGAAAAATTAAACTGAAAGAACTAAATATACGGACGTAAACATGAAATCACAAAAAAAACTAGTAACAGTTAACTGACATGCCAGCTCCAGACCTATTACCAACTGACAAATTAAGTTATGTACCCTCAGTATACAGCTTCCACCAAGATCCCTTCCTGTGAGGAGTTTTCATAATGCTTTCATGCATATACCGGAATACATAGCCCGTGTCCATGCAATACAGATTAGAAATTTTGAATGTGTTTAGTTAAAATGCTAAGACCCTATCAAAAAATCAATATTAATACCAAAAGAAGGCCATACGTAATGACTTGACGACAATACCGTAATTATAACCCTTATGAATTAGACGATTTAAAGGTTTTATAAGTTTGTTAGGCGAGTTTAAGTATTTTTTACTCTTATGTAAAACAATACCGTAAAATAAGGGATGTGAAATACCAGCCTTGATTAGATGTTTACAGGTTGCAATGTATATCTAACTACATTATATATTGTATTGAAAATAACTTATACATACATTTATATATGCTCTGTTTGCTTCATTTTTATTCCTCAATAACTCACCTCAAGGACAAAGATACATCTTCATTTTAAAGGCATTAATACTTTATCAAATTAAAATTGAACATTAAATTACAGAGATATGTCTCTATTGAAAACACTTTGTATTTCATATTCGATGCATCGATTTATATCATGGTTTAAGAGATGTTTCCCCAATAAATTATGCACAATATTCAGATTAAACAGATTTCTTTGTGTGATTAAAGTTTTGGAATTTCTCTCTTCAAATTAAAGAGGCCCTTCTAAGGTTAATGTGTCGTTCAAAAATTCTCATTTTAATTTTGTTGTGATACAAACATTCGCACATTTATAATATTTATTATGATATTTCATAACCCCAAATGGATCATTAACTTAAAAAAAAGAAAAGTCTAAAATATATCTTGTAAATCGTTTCATAATTTTTGTTCCTTTTAATGTTGATGTTACAATTTAGCAATTTAGGTAATCGGAAAATTTCTTCCAAAAGATTCTTTGGACTAGTTCCTAGTTACTTTTGGGACTTTCCTATTGCATTGTAGAAAACATCTACATGTGCTCAATAACGAATCTGAAACGTCGGAACATTTCTCTTCTTTTCCTTGTTATGGAGATTTCTCATGTTTAGTTTGAAAATTTCCCCTTCTGTTTTTCCTTGATTTATTCTGCATTTGATGATAAAAGTAATAAAATATCTTTTCTGTTGGAACTCCTAAATAATTTATTCGTTAGTTACATGTAGTTTAAACATATTCATTTACTGTAACATGGAACATCAGTTTGTACTAGCCTTGTGTCTGATCAGATTTTAAGATTGTAAGAGCACTTTGGCAATTTATTCTATGTTTCTTGACGATAATCCATGACTAGAAAAGACATGGATGTAGCGTTGTTCGACATTTAGGAAAGAATTCCACTCATACCAGTGCTAGGACCGTCGTGAACTTACTATGAGGTATGAGCAAAGTTCATAGTTAAAGGCCTCATGGTGACCTTAAGATGAAGAAGAATAATAAAAACGTTGTTCCTTTGCTTGGTTGTACCATGTATTGGAAGGTACTTTGTCTCATGTGCATTTACTTCACATCCTTTTATTGATTATTGTTGTAATATCTATGAAAAATTAATGTATTAAAATCAATGTGTTGTTACATACATCACAACGAAAACATTGGGCATCTGTTTTTTCCATTATATACGTCCATTAGACACAAGACTATAGGGAAGCATGCAATCTAGGGCTTTTTGAGTTGAAAGCCCGACACAGCTTAAAAAAGCATTTGTACACTAACACCATGACGCTCCTTTCTTCCTACCACATCCGTTGAATGTAAAAGGGACAACAGGAAACACCTACAATGGCTGTAAATTATAATTACATGCCACAATCTGCCAGGGAACTACACAGGAAAGACACAAATTAGACAAAAGACAAACGTAAACAACGATAGGAACTTGGGACAGCCGGACTTGGTACTGGCACTAGCGAAAGCCAGCGGTGGGGTTAAACCGGTTTAAGGGTACCCAAATCTCCCCTCTATCTGTCCCGTTTGCCTATAGTTAAGTAAACATACGAATAAAACCTTAACTCCATGTCCACAATCTTGAAAGGAGAGAATATGACAATACGTAATTTTGAAAGATGGGTCAAGGGGTACTCGCCGCTAGACTGCAGGCTAGCTAAAGGAGCCTAGTCTGCTGGTAAAACACTGTCGCACTACGGAAGAAAAATCAAACTCAAAACTTCCCGCAGGATTTCGACATGAATCATCATATATTTCAGTAGACATCGGCAGTATCAGTGAGAGGCCAGTATGCATTTAAAATTTTCAGAGCACTAGATCTCAAAGCTAATTTAACGGATGCAAGCAGAGTATCTTGTCAATATCCCCTATTACGTAAAGAATGTAAGTTACGTCCCAGCTTTTCGTGATTTTTAATCAGTTTCTGGCATTTTTCAACAACATTACCGTAAAAACGAGGATTAAAAATGCCCTTAGTAATAAGCTGTTTGCGAGTAACGCCATATTTAGATATTAAATATTCATATCTGTTATAAAACTTCTTAAAGCTATTCAACAACTTATGAAATCTGTAACCCCGTTGTAAAAGTTTGGCTGTGATAGTAAGGTTACTTTCATCAAAATCGCCAAGAGTAGAACAAACACGTGCGAGTCGTAATAGTTGAGAAATGTACACCGCGTATGATGGAGCTTGAGGGATGTCGCCGTCAAGAAAAGGGAAATTAGTTATAATGAAATCAAATTCCCCCCTTTTATCATATATTTTAGTTTTTATTTTAACAGCGCCAATAATGATAGTAAGATCCAGAAAAGGGCAGTACTTGGAATCATTGCTAGCTTTATTTAATTTCAGTTCTTGTGTTAAATAATGTCTAAATAATGTGCATGTATTTCAATTTAAAGTGCAAAGTACTAGTATTTATTTAACAAACAACGGCATTAGAATACCGAAGGAACAAGGGGAATCGATGATTACAAAAATCAAAGTCAAAAGACATGGCATAAATGGCAACAGTGAAAAACAAAGACAAAACAAGGACGTGAGATAGCTACAAAAAGACAACATTAAGAACTAAAGCACTCATAGTGTGAACTCCAATGCAAAGCGGGACTGACATCAAGTGTTATGGAAGGGTAAACATGCCCAGCTCTCTAAGCGGCACCCGTCACACTATCAGCGAGTCAATCCAGGATTGAGTCAAAAGCGGTGATGTCAAATCCGTGAAGACGTGAAATCTAGCTGAAATTGTCCGTTTTTCATTTTGGACAATCATTTGTAGAATAAAGGCACCTAAAAATAATATAAAGCAAACATAGGGAGTCGATTTATGGGTACCCAGACCTCTCCTTTCTCTGTCTCTCTCTAACGTTATACTGAAAATAAAGCCGTACAGCGAATAAAAGGAAAAAGAAAAGACTAATTTCTGGACAATCTAACACACTGAAGTTTGCACATTCCACAGTTATGAATATACGACAAGAACAGTAACATTTCAACAATTTCAGTGACCTTATTGGATATATAATGGTCGATCACTTTGGAAAAGAAAAGAAAAACTAAAATAGTTTCCATGTTTTACATTATATCTGTATGATTCAGCAGTATATATATTTAATGTCAGCACTTTTCAAAAAAATTCCAGTACTGGTAATCATTCTTAATGTTGACACTGACATTAGTAGTTACACATTTAATATGATTTTACGCCAAAAACTAGTATTATATAAATCTATTTCACACGTTATAACTCACTTATGTCAATCAAGCTACATATTTCTATATTCAAAACACGGATAAATGTTCCTTAAAACGGTAATTGGCGCGACTATAAAATTATTGTTATTCGGTATTTTAATAGTGCATTGTACAGACTTTCTCGGAATGTAACATGACACTTTATTATAATGAAAATAATTTTTGTAGTATATCTTTCATCTTTTGTTATACCAATAGATTTCCTAGATTTAAATAACAAAATGCCGACGTTACTGTGTATCTAGTCTTCGACAACTTATGTCTCTTCAGTCCAGATTAAATCGAAACGTTTGGAAGTCCATTAACCGAAAAATGCGTAAAAGCTGAAAGAGAACAGAAAACCCCAATAGGATCAAAATAAAAAAGCCAATATCAGTTAAGGACAGAGCTATTCAAGAGGGAGAAACTCCTTAGTTTTAACAAAATTTTCTTAAATTAGATATTTAATTTTTTCAAATAAAATCGGTTTTCGGGCCAGCACCAAAGTACTGGCTACTGAGTTGGTGAATGTCATTTACATTTCATAGAATTTATTTGAAAAAAAAACTCAAAAAGACAATGTAGATGGTTTATCTATAATTTTGTCATTGTGTCATATGTAAAGTAAATTCACAATAACTTCGGTATCTAGATATGTGTCATATTGTCATAATTTTGTCATATTTTGTAATATTGTTGCAAATGAAAAGGTAAATACCATTCCTTTTCCAACAATATGACAAAATACGAAAGCGTCTTCAAATTGTGTTTATCAAGTACATTGGCAATTGACGCCTGTCGTGCTAACCTGAACTTAAGCTTAGAAAACATCGGTACATAAAAGACATTTCTCGGGCAACGGATGACAGCAGCTTACTCTACTTTGCCAGACTTCTAGAAAGCAAACCAATTGTACAGCAGCGACGCCAATGCAGGAACGCAAGAGGTTTTATTCCATTATTATAGTCAATTACTGTTAGTATATCCCCCGCTTTAGTGAGTGGTATATAGTGATCTCGTTGTCAGTTCGTCCGGTCGTCCGTCCGTTCGTTATTCCGTCTGCCATAGGGTACATACATGTACTTTGTGGCGACAACTCCTCCTAGACCACTTGGTGAAATTCAATGACACTTTCACAGAATGTTCAGTAAATATTGCAATTGTGCACCAGAAATTAAAAAATTTGATTTGACTTGATTTTTTTTGGTGATACATCTTGTATCAAAAGGAGGAGCGGGGGCATGTTTTTTTAGCTTTGCTCAGAGTTTTTTTTAGTTTTGATTAGTGATCAGTATACTGTTGATGGTTATGTTGAGTTCAAGCACTCTCTATTTATATCATCACCATACTATGTGGTTATGTCGAATTATATCAGTAAGGATCAAAGTTTTTATAAGTTAGTTGATGGCAAATAATAATCTATAATGGCATACTGTCCAGTGACTTCAGAATTTTTATCAGCACATACTATTAAGTGATTTCGAATTTACATCGCCATGCTTTTTGTGATTGTATTTATTGTGCAATACCATTTGATTACTTGGAATTTATATAGGTATTTTGTTTGAAGAAGATGAATTTCCATCGCGTCATTGTCGGATACCATCTTGTATTTATGTATTTGATTGTTACAAAGTGACAGATATTTTCTCATTGAAACTTACTTTTTACATTATGCGATGAAAGGATATGAAGTAAATGCACAAATACATGGTAAAGCAAAGCAATGGAACAACGCTTTTATTGTTGATCTTCATCTTCAAGTCATCATGATATTGTATGTAGTGTTATTAAATACTCTGAAAGAAATTGGGCATAAAACAATTTAACATATGTACAGCAGAACATAATATCTTTTTATTATGCAACTTGGATATTTTTGAAATTCTATTCATGAAACCTTTTTTTTTTACTTTTAATATATTAAAAATCTTGGATAAATCAATTGAAAACGTTTTAAATGGGATAGTATTACATTTTCAAAGATTATATAACAATTTTAATTTGCCCCCAATGCTTTCGATCTTTTAAAATATTGAGTAGGCTTCGAAAACAGATGTTTAAAACATATCTTGACGCAGGTGAGAAAATCTTATATGTGGTCAAATTATGTTTCTGAGAATGCACAGTTTTATATTACAGCACGTATGCAATATAGGATTAAAATTTTGATTCATATTTGACTTTGAGACAACAATGAATGACGCACCGTTTCTTGTTCTATTCATCATTTAAGTTTGATATACTTGAAAATGGAGATTTATTATTTCTTATTGTACATGTCTGTTGACAACCCCGCATCTACGACAAATAAGATACTTGAAGCCCAAAATCAAACTTAAGAAATGAATTTGTCTAAGTATATTTTCCATGAGGAATGTTTTTAACCGGCTTTTTGGTATATCGTTAGAGGTTTCATTTAGATATGTGCAAAGCGCATTCTTGAAGGCCTCATGATGACTTCAAGATGAAGAACAACAACAAAAGTGTTGTTCCACTGCTTGATTTTTGCAATGTATTTGTAGAGGCATTGTCTCGTGTGTCTCCGTATCCTTACATTATGTGTTTTCAAGATGGAAAACAACAATAATATTGTTGTTAAATTGCTTTTTTCTTCTATATTAAACACAGTTGTCTTTCATGTCAATTTACTCAATATCCTTTCATTTTCCTATTATTATTTAACTTTCAAAAACGCTAACATGATCACTACCGTTTCCGCGTTATCTATATATGACAAGTTTCCAGTATCTCTGTTGCTAATGGTTAGACTTTGGGATCAATATTGTCACATACACGTATCATTTCAAATTTCAAATGAGTATGAAAATCAAGGGAATCAGCATTGGCATATGCACTGAGAGAAAAAAATAGTCATCCTGACTATGTAAATAGTAAGATCTTTCTGAAAGAGTAGTCAAAACACTAGAATGACTGTACATTAGTCAGTTTGACTATTTTAATTAGTCAAAGTGACTAGGTGAATAGGTATATTCGACTAAATGGATAGTTATTGAACGGACAATCAATATGACTGTTTTACCTAGTCAGGCTGACTAGTTTATTTTCTCAGTGTATATATATATATAGTCTATATAGTCAAATCAAATTTAATTTAAATTTTTTATGTAGTGTCAAAACAGAAAAAAAATATACTTAGAATTAACATTTACATAGTTTCCATAGTTTCGTAGAAAATGCAAGGGTATTTCTTGTACTATAAATAGCATTGAGGTTCCCATTACTGGTTGCCTATCCTTGTTTACTGCAGAACCAGTCTTTGTACACCATATATGTGTAGCAATAGTGTAGCAAGTAAGGACAGGGAACCAGATTAAAAACATGCATCGGATGGTCAGTGAATCTGCTTACTTGGCGCCAGTTCTGTTTACATGTATATAGCATGAAAAGGGTAAGATGTTGGATCCAGCATGTGTTTGGAATATTTTTTCTGTGAAAAATCTTAATTTGTGGAAAAACGATGGCTGTGTCTCACTTTCAAACATTTCGGCAAACACCTTTTTTGATATGGGGACATCCTCAGTCCTGGCCAGTCCCGGAGGCCAGTTGGTCAATATGGTTATAGAATTTAGTTGAAATAATAGAAAATGTACAGCGATAAGAGTACAAATATGTTATATTGATCCTATCACAAACTGAAACTGTGCCGTTATTGATCAGGTATCTCCTCTATCACCCCCCACCCCCCTTTTTGACAACAGAGAGAACAGACTGTTGACATATATTTTTTTGTTTTGATAGACAAAATCAGCTAGAACTTTTGTTTTTTTCTGCACTGCACAGAACATAGGAATTCTAAAAGTACATGTAAACATTCTTTATTAGACTAGAAACAAAAAGTGACATTATTTTCCCTTGAATATACTAGAAACAATAATTTTGAGTGAAAAGTTAGTTAAAATTTGACTGGGAGACATTATTTTTTCTTCAGTGGACTGGAATCAGAACTTTGAGTGATTATTTAGTTAAAATTAGAGTATGCGACTAATTTTTTCTTCCGTGGACTGGAATCTGAACTATGAGTGATTATTTAGTTATAATTAGAGTATGCGACTCATTGTTTTCTTCCGTGGACTGGAATTAGAACTTTGAGTGATTATTTAGTTAAAATTAGAGCATGCGACTAATGTTTTTCTTCTGTGGACTGGAATCAGAACTTTGAGTGATTATTTAGTTAAAATTAGAGTATGTGACTCATTTTTTTTCTTCAGAGGACTAGAATCAGAACTTTGAGTAAACATTTACTTAAAATTAGAGTATGCGACTCATTGTTTTCTTCTGTGGACAGGAATCAGAACTTTGAGTGATTATTTAGTTAAAATTAGAGTATGCGACTAATTTTTTCTTCCTTGGACTGGAATCTGAACTATGACTGATTATTTAGTTAAAATTAGAGTATGCGACTAATGTTTTTCTTCCGTGGACTGGAATTAGAACTTTGAGTGATTATTTAGTTAAAATTAGAGTATGTGACTAATGTTTTTTTTCCGTGGACTGGAATCAGAACTTTGAGTGATTATTTAGTTAAAATTAGAGTATGCGACTCATTGTTTTCCTTCTGTGGACTGGAATCAGAACTTTGAGTGATTATTTAGGTACATGTAGCTTTAATGAGGAACTTCTTGATTTTTTTGTTTTTGTTTTTGTTTTTCACGAATTAAATCCCTGATATTTAAGTACAAAAAAATCTGCTGATGGGCATTAATGAAATACATAAAAAAAATAGTGTTTGCAATATATTGAAGGAAAATAAATTTCCTAATTCCCCCATTCCAGCTATATTGTTGTTCCAGACCATACGTGTATTTGGACCGTACGCGTACGGTCCAGACCTTATGAGTATTTTTTCGAAAAACCCATACGGTCGGACTGTACGCGTACAGCCGGATGGTCTGGACCGTATGTGTACGGTCCAAATACGCATATGGTCTGGAACATTGCCATATCTTCTCAAATGGGAGATAACTCGACTTGCAAAATTAGTGTATCATAAATAGGAAATTGGCATGCGACTACAATTTGTGCATCTAGTGTTTTACATGTACAGATAATTGTCCCAAAATATTCCATCAAAGCTTTTACCAAACTTCCATCTTTCCGCTGTTACAGAATACATCTTGTTATACATGTATATAATACTGCTGGATTATTAAATAATAACTTTTTTTAATTTCAGGACACCGAAGACTGTATGGCATGATGAAGAGAGTTTAAACCAAAAAGTGAAGGATGGACCGCAATGAAAGCAAAGAAAAAATAAACACAAACACAAGTAACTAGATTGGAGGTGGATGCTATGACAATTTAATAAGAACTTAAAGTGGATTCATCAGGAAACTGCAATATCTATGTGGTTAGTTTTCAATAAAAATTTATTGACAAGAAGTCTTTTTTTTCTGTTTGATGACACTTCAAATAAATAGACACTGTACACTGAGAGAAAAAAATAGTCATCCTGACTATGTAAATAGTAAGATCTTTCTGAAAGAGTAGTCAAAACACTAGAATGACTGTACATTAGTCAGTTTGACTATTTTAATTAGTCAAAGTGACTAGGTGAATAGGTATATTCGACTAAATGGATAGTTATTGAACGGACAATCAATATGACTGTTTTACCTAGTCAGGCTGACTAGTTTATTTTCTCAGTGTGGTGTATCATTGTCACATGTGTATGATAAAATGACAAGTCCCGGTATAAAAATAAAACCTTACGAAACCATTAAACATTTGTCCAAGCTTTACTAATGTCATTGGGGTAAAAACAAAATTATCGCGTCGTTGCTGGCCCAGAAACTGATTTTATTTGGGAACTTGCAATATCTAAATTTGACAAAATTTTATTCAAAACTAAGGATTATACCCTTCTCGCAAAGCCCTGTCCTTAGCTGATTTTGGCTGAACTATATTTCGTCATATGGATTTCCAAATGCTTTGATGTTATCTGAACTGAAGAGACACAAGTTGGCGAAATGTGCATATACAGCAATTAAAAAGAGTAACTTCGGTATTTTGTTATTTGAAAGTACAAGAAATGCCAAATTTTTACAGTTTGAAAGTGCATCCATTTGAGAAATTATTCCAAGCACAAGTACACCGTAACTGAAATGTATGTAGAGCATACATCTCTTTTTGATTTTTACGGACTCCACACTGCAGGAGAGACAAACTCCCGTATAAAATAGGCAACGAAGAGATATTGAGTAAATAGACATGAGTCAAAGTCTCTTCAAACAAACGGTAATAAGTGGAAAAACGCTTTTATTGTTGTTCTTCGTCTTGTTGTCTAAGTGAGGGCTTCAACATTGGGCTTTACTCATACATCATAGTAAGTTCAACACGGCCTTTAGCACTGGTTTGAGCGGAATTCATTGCAAATTATCGAGTAACGCAACATCCGTGCTCCACTTTATTCATGAATGCGGGGTTGTCAAAAACATTGAAGTAACTGGCTAAGTGTTCTTGCAATCGCAGTCACCCGTTGCCCGACAAAAAGACGAACAAAAGATAATCAGATCACTTAAACAACAACAGGGCAATCATCGAGTAAAAAGTATGAAAACTTGGCAAAATAAAATCATGAGATGTTGGCACAAAAAACATACAGAATAACACTTTGATAGTTCAAAAAATGAAAATGCCAAATTTTGAAAGTATGATAGTGCATCCACATGAGAAATTCTCTCAAGCACAAATATACCATAGCTAAAATGTATATAGAGCATACATCTCTCACACGGGGAATCTTTTTAGGGGCTCAAAACTGTAGGAAAGACAAACTCCAGTCTAAAATAGCAATGAAGGAATATGGAGTAAATGTACATGAGACAAAGCATTTACAAATACATTGTAAAACAAAGCAATGGATTAACGCTTTTATTGTTGTTCTTCATCCTGGACCCTTTTTATGTTATTCAACTTCACCATCGTCACCATCCATGATACCTTCAACAATGAGCTCACATACTTGTTCTCATTATTATTAATATTATTATTATTTTGTCAGAATATGTACAAAGAATGTGGATCCGTAACCCCCAAATAAAAATATATTCTTCAATAGAAGTGCAATATGTTTTTAAAAGCGTTTAAAATTGTATTTTTGCTACAATGAAGATTTCTGCCAAACCTTCTGTTTACATAGCAGGATTTGCCAGAATATTCAGCAGACCAGATGCCCACATCAGTTTCTAAACTGATAAATGAGGTGCTGGTGCTCATGAATTCAAATCGGTTTTCCAATTAACAACTTAAGGTAAAATTAAGTTACGATTTTAGTGTACATTGTACAATTACGGGCAAACAAAATGGGGATGAATATTTTGAAATTCACCTAGACCAGAAAGAATAACAACAATATATTCTTGACCTTTGGAGTGTCTGTGATTCTTGTTTTCAACAACTAGTAAATTCGGTAAATGTTTATATAACGTAAAAATTTACAAATCAAACTTCTATTTCAAAAGAAACATCGATTTCTTTTCACCATTTCAGGATTTATAAGTTACAAAGTGTCCACAAACTGTGCCAACATTAATTGATTGTAATTCGTATAGGCAGAATTTTCAACACGCGGGAACAGTTCTAGTTATGGAGGCAACATAACAAAACTTTTAATACACAAATGGAAACTAGCATATTAAAAAACTCTGTATTTTTAAGGTGAAAGTTACGTAAATCAACTCCCCTAGCAGTCAGCGTTATAAATTTGCTTTAGAATGAACGTAAAATAATTTTAAATTTCACTTTAAATCGTCGTTATTGCGAACTGTATCCTACAATTTTTCTGTAAAACTGATATGTTGTTTCCAAAGAGATTTTCATGTGGTCACCAATATTTTACGAAAGGATATAGAGTAAATGAACATAAGACCATAACACATATGTCAACTCCAACTGCAATAATTTTAATGAGCTGTATGGCCATTTCGGAAATTTATTCCTCATCAGCAGCGCTAGAACCCAAACAAAGGAAATCCAGTTCGTTTTCGTGGCATACATTACTAAATAGAGTATCATCATTCAAATAACGCCTAAGATTGGAATTTTTATCGACGACGTCGTTATTTTGACGGCGCATTTTATCGAGAGAAATTCTCTTTTCATGAGCCCAGCCTATATTCAACTTTTCATACTGGCGAAACGAATTCGGTGACCATATATAAACTTTGCATCATTAAAACTGAAATTTCATTGTTTTTAACATTTAATTTGTGTAGGAAAATTGTAGGATACGTTTTAAAAATACCGCAAGTTAAAGAAGATTCTAATGCAACATGAATGTAACAGTAGATTTCATTGGTCAAAAGTGACCGTCAAATACTCTATCTACATGCCTCGGACAGAGTAGGTTCCGCGTTTTGCCGCCATTTGGTAGCCATTTTGAAAATCCAAAACAACAAAACCTTTGTATCTCGTCAATAAAGCAAAACTAAACATATTTCTATTGTTAAAACACATTTTAATCGCGATTACTTACGATTTGAAGCGTACAGCAAACCAAAAAATGTCCTCCGCTTGTTAAAATGCATTTAACGTGAAGCTCTGACGTTGTGTTGTTATGACGACGTTCAACACAAAAGATTTTAACGTCGTTTGGCGGATTTTTTATTTTTTTCCCTTTTTGACAAAAATACGACAAAAATATTGTTTAATTGCATTAGAATCGCAATAACAGTACATTATTTTAATATTCGAGGGCGTCAATCTTGATTTGACGGTCAAAAATATCCGTTTACAGGCTCCGCTGCGCGTCGCCTATAAACTGCATTTTTGACCGTCAAATCTACGATTGACGCCCTCGGATATTAAAATAATGTACTGTTATTGCTTAATTGTTGTTCTTTTTTTCTGTACGTTTTACATTGATTCTATATGAATTCAACATAGCTTGTGATTTTTTTATCAGTCATTTATCAGACATTAAAATAACTTACACCGAATTTCTTTCACTTTAATATCCAGCTCTATTTCATACACTTCCACGAAAAATTTTATCAAAATCCGAAACATTGCTATTTACGTACCTATTCACAGCAAATTATTTTAGCATGTAGCCGCTCCATTACATCAGTTCAGAATAAAACTTTATAAGACCAAACACTACTTCAAACAGAACCATGATGCCGACCAGTCCCTTAAAGGAAAAAGAAATAGTGTACCCGGATTTTCTATCGTAATTATAAAGTGTTAAAACTTATTTTTTAATGTCACATTATGTGCAATATATATATTTTTGGGGGTTGAGTATTCTGCATATGGCCTATCCAAATTTATCCCATTAGTGCAAAAAAATCAAACCATTGGATATCCGTTTCTTAAGAAGTGATAAGCAAAATGGGCAACAGTTTTACGGTCGTCACTATGATTTGACCGACCGTTACAATGTTTCTATATCACAGATAAGAATAGATATCTTTGGGTAGATCCAGAGTTGATTACCGGACTGAAAAATGACTGTGACAAAAAAGGACTTCATTCGTATGTTTTTATACTATAGGGAAACGGGACAGATAAAGGAGAGGTTTGGGTACCCATAAACCGGTTTAACCCTACCGCTGGCTTTTGCTAGTGCCGGTACCAAGTCCGGCTGTCCCGAGTTCCTATCGTTGTCTACGTTTGTCTTTTGTCTTATACGTGCTTTTCTTGCGTAGTTCACTTGCAAATTGTTGCATGTAATTATAATTTTCGGCTATTGTAGGTGTTTCCTGTTATCCATTTTTTAACATTTTCAATGGCAGTGTGACGGATGCCACGCGTGGAGCAGTTCCGGAGCACCTTATTATATATCAAGTTTTGTGATGGTTCACACACTGCTAGTGCTTTAGTTTTGTGCCGTTTTTGTTCATTTTTATTTATTTGTATTGTCTTTGTTATGTTGTCTAAATTCGTGTTGAATATTATATGCCGTGATTTTGATTTTTGATTTTGGAATTCCCCTTCCCCTTGGATTCGGTATTATGAGTTCCATCAAAAATGTATACAAGTTTTTTAGCGTGATATTCCTTATAAGACAGAAAACAATGAAGTGTGTTCTTTTCTGCATTAATTTGTGTACTGATTGATAGATCCGGCATTCGTGTTAAAACCCATTCTGACTGACTGACACATCGTCAAAGGAATACCGACAATGACGAAAATGATGAAAGGGGATTTCCACAATCAAAAATCACAAATCACAACAATAACAGAATCACAACAAAAATGAAGAACATGAGTAATTCTAGTTTTCTTAAAATCAACTCAATGAGTGCCTTGTGATCGTTTACATGTTGTATTGTCAATTGGTCAATTGGTCCCTTTGTCGGGCAACGGATGACATGATTTGTAAAAGTACTTTACCCGATATATTATGCTTGTTGACGACACTGCATCCTTGACAAAATGGATACACGGCTGTGGTGTTGCTTAACATTTGACAGGTGAATTCCGCACAAACTAGTGCTAGGGGCCGTTTTGAACGTACTATAAGGTAGGAGTGTTTTCTCTTTATTGAGGGCCTTATGAACTTCAAAGATGGAGAACAACCATGAAAGCATTGTTAATCCTACCATGTATTTATAGGGATTTTGTCCCATGTACATTTACTCCATATCCCTTTATTTGTTCATTTACGATGGATTTTGTCTTTCTTGCAGTGTGAGGTTCGTAAAAAGATTCTCGTGCTTGAGGAACCGATATAAAAAATAATTTCTGAATTTTGTCCACTAAATACTTGCACTATAAGTAGGACTGGCTATTTGAAGACATACATCGAAGTTCCCAGCCTTTTTGTGATATGGTTTTAAACTGCAATTTACATTGAGGAAAGCTAGATTTTGGTTTGGTAAGTACAAATATGTAGGAAATGTCAACACAGAATAGCAAATTGTGAATGAAAGGATATAGAGTAAATGCACGTGAGATAAAGTCTCTACAAATGGTAAAAACAAGCATCTTCATCTTGAACTCATTATGAGGCCTTCAACAATTAACTTTGTTCATACCCCAAAGAAAGTTCAAGACGGCCCCTAGCACCGATTTGAGTGGAATTATTTGCTGATTGTCGAACAACGCTACATCCATGTCTTTTTTCTGGTCATAGATTTGAGATTGTCAACAAACAAATTTATTTTCATATAGCACAAATTACTTACTCTACATGTCTGGATATGAGAATTTAAGGAGTGCTGGCAATTTTTAATTAGACTCAAGAAGAAAAACAATCCACAATAAAATCATGAATAAAAACATCTTTGGTCCTTAAAAGACTTGCGCCATAAAACATGAACCCTCAATTTCTTTTCAAATGCCTGTACCAATTCAGGACCATTGCGCGATCATTTTCCTAGTTGTTTTCCATGTCTTTATGGACTTTGGCTCTTGACAATTCTGTTCAGTAATTTCCATTTCCATAAGTCTTCCTACTTGTCATTGTTTTCCTCTGTTCTCTTTTCTCGTTTTGGCCATGTCTGTCGACTCAGGCGTTTTGGCCATGTCTATGGACTCAGGCGTTTTGGCCATGTCTATGGACTTTTATTGTTGTGGTTTCCGATTTTAATTCCTTTTGGTATTTTACTGCCGTTGTTTCTATAACAAGAAAATTATTGATCATTCAAAATTTTCCAGTTATTTATTTGGTTTTATTTTATGTAGTGACGTTGATTTTTTATTGCTTACTGTTTGATGAAATGAACTTATATGGGACGTTGAATTAAATTTACATACGATTTGTTTCTTCAGAAGTCATATCGCCATACTATTTGATGAGGTCAAAAATTTCAGAACAGTGTTTGGTAACCTTGACGTTTTTTGGTAACTTCAAAATTTTAATCGCCATAATGTTAGACGTAGTAAAATTTTATACTGGCCTATTTGTTTGCAACTTCAGATTTATATTGGTAAATATATTGGTGATAACCGTGAAAGGATAAAGAGTAAATGTACATGAGACAAAGTCTCTAACATATAGAACAAACAAAGAAAAAATGATTTCATTGTTGTTCTTCATCTTCAAGTTACCATGAGGCCTTCAACAAGGTCTCATTGTGATGTCTGTTTGTAAACTTCAAAATTAATAATAATAGACAAAAGAGGGGAAACTTGGAATGTGTCAAAGAAACAACGACCCTATGGGGAGTAATAACAACTCAAAGCCACCACAAGATCTTCAATGAACGGTGAGGAAACCCCACACCCATCGGCAGGTCGGAGTCGGCCCCTAAATAAAGAGTAATCAAGTTCAGCGAAATAAACACCACACTAGACTCTTGTAGACATAAAATAAACTAAGTAGAAAACAGACAAAGGCTTAAAAAATTTCCTGACCTAGGACAGGAGCAAACCTGCCGATACGGGGTTAAACTAGTTTTATTGGGCCCAAACCCTCCCCCTATAGCCAATGTGATAAATTAAAAAACAATCGTAACAACAGTAAAATTCAGTTAGCAACAGGAAGGAGTCAGTTGTGAAATAAAATGTCGGTATACAGTTTAATGACCTTCAAATTATATTGCCACCATTCTCAAAGACGCACGACCACCTGTATGAGGGTACTCTTTAGCAAAGACGAGAATGGGACAACCGAAGTATAGCAAACCGTAGTTGGACTTCAAGTTCTTCCAAAGCTCAGCCCACAAAGAAATTGAAAACAGTCAGCGATTCCATGGAAGAATACTAACTTAAGCATATTGGGTGTTCTTCAAGGTTTAAAACTGCCGCGAGGAAGCGAAAGCTCTACGAGGCTCTAAACCACCGAGGGACCGATATTGCCGTACTGTTTGGTTAGATGGAATTCACATCGGCAAATTGTTTGATTACAATGAATTTATCAGCTTCCTGTTTGTTTACTTCAGCATTCATCGGATGAAACTTGAATTTAAGTTAGTTATCTTATTGAAATAAACATTATACATAATGCGATGAAATAATTCTATTGACACAAAACAATTCATTCATAGAACCGTTTTTCACTTTGATCATATTGATAACTTATTTTTAAGCTAAGTATTACAGTTTCAAAGATAAACAAGTTTGAATTATCTTACACAATTTTAATTTGCGCCAAATACTTTCGATCCATAAAATATTGAGTAGGCTTCAAAAACAAAAACAGATGTTAGTAAAACTATCTTGACGCAGGTGTGTATGTGCAAAATATGACTCTGAGACATGCAGTTGATCAATGTGCAATATAAAACTACAGCACAACATTTTAATTACAAAATTTTGATGCATGCTTGTATTCATACAGAACACGCTTTTACAATCAAACTCTAGCAATGCTTACATCAAAAATATTTTTTTCTCAACTCACTAGGAAGTATTACCATTTGGTCATCTAAATGTTATCCTACAGTTTGGCATGGATTCCCCTAAATGTTGGATATATATGAACTGGAAAGAAAGAGTCAATATGAGCATTGTATGTGATACAAACAAATAGAATATCAAAGGTATCATGCTTGTATAATGTCAAAAGACGAAGCATCTCAAAATTCGTGAAAATATTCAACATCGAGAAATAACTTGGTCATGTTTACAGGAAGTCCGTCAGGAAGGAGACCGGGTATGTCGACAGGGTAAAGCGTCTCCTGTTATGTATGGATAATGCATCATGGGATTAATGCTCGAAATGATCATGCAAATTCCAATAGACAACTCAATAACTTATTTAATAGAAACAAGTCGTTCGGAAGTTTTGAGAAGGTTACATTATATTATAAAATACACATTCTCGACTTGATTGATGTAATGCCCTTGCTAGTTTTGCAGCGTCATTCAATTACTGAAACAACATTGCACCTTGTCAACTAGTTCTCCCGAGGGTTTAAATGCGAGATTAAAAGCATAAGTTAATAAATACAGTTGTTAAAAACAAATCTCAAGAACATAAAACTTTGGTACTTGAAAATACTAAAATAGAATATACTTCAAAAGACAGATTGTCTATTAATATTTAAATTTAATGAACATATTTGACATTTTTCACATTTCAAGTTATTTCGGACACATTTTTATCGTGAAATGGGATTTTTACAGTTTCGAACTGTCATTTATCAAAATATGATGAATTCCAATGTTACTGATAATTTAGTTTGAGAAACATACATGGTCGGAAATATGTAGAGTAAATAAGACTGTTCTTTCGTTGCAGAAAATGAATTTCAACATCAATTTCTTAAAAAAAAGATTTTCTAATACGACATTCCACTTTCCAGTTTTATGCTTTAGTTACAAAGCAATGCTCAAAAGTTAACAATATATCTTATCACATTCGAATATATAAATAACATTTGAAATGCAGCCTTGCACATTTTACTCATTTTACAAACTTTATGAAACGTACGTTTTTATTATTATTATTATCTAAATCCAATAAATAGACTTTTACATATTTAGTTCTTCATTGGATCGAAACATACCGAAACACGCCACCCTGGTTGCAGATCAATTACGGGAAATAAAGCTATGTTTTCTTCGATAAATACCGTTATGTTCTAAAAAAAACGTTTGCTAAGGACGCAGTAAAATTTTTGATCTGGCAATTTAGTGCCACCACTTGCTGCAATGGAGGGGCAAATCAGTGTGTAAGGCTGGTGAGTTACTTCACTGATACAACATCATCAGCATTATAACTGGACGTCTTCAGCTAGCCGGCAGTTAAGCCGCGAACATTCCTTTGTCCGTCTTTCAAACTGATTATAAGTTTTGTCCATTAGTAGTCTACCTGTATTGGGTTTACTCGTATGATTATTATACAGAGAAAGGGGGTTTGGGTGCCCAAAAAAGGGTTTCACCCTACCACTTGCTTGTGCTAGTTCCGGTGATAAGTCCGGTTGTCCCGATTTCCTATCGTTGTCTCTGTCTTTTTTTCATTTATTGTAGATGTTTCCTTTTATCCTCCTTATTTTATAACTCTATATTAATAACTATGGACGTCTGAAAACAAAACTAGATGCTCAAAGACTGAGCCTGTATCGCTCACCTGACAAATGCTGAACAGCATGGTTTTCGATGTTTTGTGTGATGGCCATGTTTTTTGTCGGATTGAAATAAAATGAGCAATCTTTGTAAAGGACCTTTCATACATCAGTACATATGTCATTCCTGTAAAGTTTGGTTGAATTTGCTTTGGTGGTTTCAAAGGAATTGATGTCCAATGTTAAATATAAATTCCGTGCTGGCGGCCATGTTTTTTGTCGGATCGGAACGAAATGAGCTATCTTTATAAAGAACCATGTCCATATGTCATTCCTGTAAAGTTTGGTTGAATTTGCTTCAGTGGTTTCAGAGGAGTTGATGAAAATGACGTTTTTCCCTAGGGTCCAAGGTTAAATGTAAGTTTTGCGCTGGCGGCCATGTTGTTTGTCCGATCAGAACGAAATGAGCAATCGTTGTTCAGGACTTTCCATACATCATTCCTGTAAAGTTTGGTTTAATTTGCTTCTGTGATTTTAGAGTGGTTGACGAAAATGACATTTTTCCCATAGGGTCCAATATTAAATATACGTTCCGCGCTGGTGGCCATGTTTTTTGTCGGATCGGACCGAAATGGGCAATATTTGTTAAGGACCTTCAATACATCATTCCTGTAAAGTTTGGTTGAATTTGCTTCAGTGGTTTCAGAGGAGTTGATGAAAATGTGAAAAGTTAACAGACGGACGGACGACGGACGCCAAGTGATGGCAATAGCCAGGTGAGCTAAAAACATACGACGACCGTGACGATTTCGACTTTTTTATGGTGAACTTCCCGTTATTCACAACTCATTAGCTATTGCGGTGCCCGTTGTTTGTACAGTAATTTCGGAACAGAACAAATTAATGTCTCCAAAGTTGTTAAATTAGGGTTGTAACTTTTGCCGTTGTTACTACATATTGTTTCACCTTCAGGTAGGAATGAGTTAAGTATAGTATATCCTTCCAGATCAAGTGATTTACGACATTTCTCCATTTTGAGATAGTTAAATTTGTGATTTTCAAAATGCAAGCTCATTCGAGCGTCTTAAAATCAGAAATTTAAAATATAGAGAATGGAAAGTATCGTAATCCACGAGCAAATGGAAGAACAAATTGTTTCTCCAATGACTTTTACTGTGTTTCAGGTGCAGATTCAATGGTTCAGCATTTTTCAACATTGGTCGCGCTATCTCATTGCTTAGTAACGATGACGTCACACTAGACTTTATGAAGGAAATGAAACGTTGCGGGAAACATCATGCAGAAATTTAACCAACATGTGGATTAAAAATAATATGTATTTTTAACCAACTGGGTAAACACGCTAAGAATTGGAGAAAAGAATTTCTTCTCTCGAGATAGTAATTCATTTGTCAACATGCGAGCTTAAGCGGGCATGTTAAATATGGAAATTTTACTTTTGAGAGGGAGGACATATTTTATTTATAAACTGTCCGTTCAAAGTCGGAATATGACAGCTTGCCTAAAATGTTCTGTTATGGGTTGTGTGTTCCCGATACTGTCGTGCATTTTACGGATTTTCCTTACTGGTCTCTCCTTCTAATTGCGTCGGACTTTTGTTGTCACTTTTATTTATTAAACTAACGAACTAGTTGAATGAGATTTTTTTCTCCAATGAAATGTGCGTAAAACGCGAAAAATCTAAAATGCCAGGAAATCACTAGCAGAATTTTATCAATGCTCGTTGGAAAAAGTCGCTTGCACATTCAATCAACTGCTGAGAATGGAAGAGTTTTACAGTCGTAACCTTGATCTAACCAAATCGTTCTAGTAAAATGTTTTTCTTTCACAAATGAGAATAAACATTTTTCGTAGAACCGAAATGACAAACAGTCAATATAACGACACAGCCAGATATTTAGCAGATCATGCATACCCTTCCCTTGTCACCTGATTGATATCTTCAGGTTTATATGGCTCACTGCTAGTGCATTATTTTTGTTTTGATATATTTTTTTTATATATTTGTATTGTATTGTCATGTTGTCTAAATTCTCATGAATTGACATGTACGGTGGTACATTAAGGACACACAAAATTTTATTTGTTTATAATATTATGTCGAGCGCTCGACGTATTATGTCGAGCGCTCGACTTATTATCTCGAGCTCTCGACTTATTATGATGAGCGCTCGACTTATTATGTCGAGCGTTCGACTTCTCATGTCGAGCGCTCGACTTATTATCTCGAGCTCTCGACTTATTATGTCGAGTGCTCGACTTATTATGTCAAATGGTCGACTTATTATCTCGAGCTCTCGACTTGTTATGTCGAGCGCTCGACTTATGGTGTCGAGCCCTCGACTTGTGATGTCGAGTGCTCGACTTATGATGTTGAGCGCTCGACTTATTATCTCGAGCGCTCGACTTATTATGTCGAGCGCTCGACTTATTATCTCGAGCTCTCGACTTATTTTGTCGAGCGCTCGACTTTTTATCTCGAGCTCTCGACTTATTATCTCCACAGAAACAATATATTGTTGATACGTTTTTTGACTTCGACAGAGTTTATCTGCGAGGAATAAGTCATGGAGAAAATAAGGACAGGAACCAAAATTAGAAAAAACATCATTAACAATATTTAGACATGATAGTCGACGGTTCACACATGTCCCTGTTAATTTGACATGTACTACATAATGTATACAAACACAGGGATACCTTATTCAATTATATATTGGAGGGTCGAAGGTTTATTATAGAATGTACAAAATATGGATATGGAGTAAATGTGCATGGATTCATTTAATAATATACTTGTTTTTACCATATATTCAAACCTTATTAGGCATGGACAAGTAAAAGGTGTGGAGTAAATGGGCATGACACAAAATATCTACAAATACAAGGCAGAATAAATAAAGCAATAGAACGACGCTTTTTGTTGTTTTTCATCTTGAAATCACCAATGAGTAATTACTTGTATATGTCATAGTAAGTTCAAGACGATACCTAGCACCAGTTTGGTTGGAACAATAATGCTACATTCATGACTTTGTTTCCAACAACTATGGGCTAAACACTCTTACAACCACTATCATCCGTTGTCCAAGAACCAAAAATCAGTTACATGATGAAGACGATAACAAAAAAAATATAAGCTAAACAAGAACCCCAAACTGCATGTAAATTTATTGTAGTGTATTTAAATTAAAAATTCTTTTCACGAACAAGTGCACTATAACTGAAAACTATAGGAGGCATACACTCTCGCAAGAGGATCTTTCTGTGGAGATAATAAGTCGAGCGCTCGACATAATAAGTCGAGAGCTCGACATAATAAATCGAGCGCTCGACAAAATAAGTCGAACGCTCGAGATAATAAGTCGTGTGGCGCTCGAGATAATAAGTCGAGCGCTCGACATAATAAGTCGAGAGCTCGAGCTAATAAGTCGAGCGCTCGACATAATTATAATATATAAGTCGAGAGCTCGAGATAATAAGTCGAGAGCTCGAGATAATAAGTCGAGCGCTCGAGATAATAAGTCCAGCGCTCGAGATAATAAGTCGAGAGCTCGAGATAATAAGTCGAGCGCTCGACATAATAAGTCGAGAGCTCGAGATAATAAGTCGAGCGCTCGACATAATAAGTCGAGAGCTCGAGATAATTAGTCGAGCGCTCGACATCGACATAATAAGTCGAGAGCTCGAGATAATAAGTCGAGCGCTGGACATAATATCATAAAAAAATAAAATTTTGTGTGTCTTAAATGTACCACCGTAGACATGTATTTGGATTTTTTTTATTATAGAATCCTTTTTTTTTCTTCTGATTTCGTGTTTCAGTGTATTGCATTCACCAAAAATCAAAAAGAAGAGGGTAATGAAGCTTTTAAATAAAAAAAAAAAGATAATTACGTTATCAAATAAACGAACTGGAAACACAGTATGTAAATTGTGTGTAGTTCTCTTGCTATATCTAACCGAAAACTTGCTCTAAAGTATGTGTTTAATTCTAATCAATCTGTCTTCATTGCAATATGTAAGCTGAATGGAAAATATACCATTCTGAAGTTATCCGATGATTGGTTTACAGCCTTTACCGAATTGGCACACTTTCTGTTCGCATTCTTTCGGTGTTGTTAACTCATTAATATGTATACAGTGTACTTAACGACCTCCTTTTCAGCTATGTTTGGTTTTATACGGCAGATATATCAATTGTTAAACGAACACTTCCCAATGTTTATTTACATACATACAAACATAAATGGATTGCTAACGGAGATTCTCGTGTTGAACCTTAGATCAATGACTTGATCCATGTGATTACTTACATTTATTGGCTCGTTAAAACACATTCCAATTTACTTTTTAGTAATAAAATGAATTTTTCTTATTATTTGTAGTTGAAAAGATCATGATTTTATTTTTATCCATAGATGTCAGATAGACTTTTGATGGAGATGAGTCACATTTATTTCTTCAGATTCGTGCTCAAAGGATTAAAATAATTGAAAAAGTATACAAATATAAAAATAAAATTTATTTTTAATTGATACTGTATTATAATGACTATAGCATCATATAGAGTTATTACAGTAGCAAATAATTCAGCTGGAATACTATCCTTATTTTATATATTTTAAATATTAAATGGCAACAATTACAGTTTTAATATATTTGACAAATAATATATTCTTTTCTTTCATAAACAGATATTGGTGACTTGCAAAATAGGTTTGAGGCTAAATACATGCCACTTTTGAGGTATTTTACTATAATGTGACATCCCTGTTTAACTTAGTTACTGGGTTATTGTAAGTTGTGACTTGTGAAATAATTAACTATACATAATATATATGTCAAAAATACATTTGGAAATGATTGATTGATTGATTGATTAGTTAGAGTTTAACGTCCAATGAGTAATATTTCAGCTATATCAGGACGAGAACAAGTTAATCAATTCAAAAAATTGAAAGTATCAGAAGAAAGAAATAAAGGTGGAAGGGACAACCTGGGCAACGACTTTTGACTGCCACTGGAAAATTGGAGAAATGGGTAGGGGCAGGAAATAGCTTTTCAGTAAAATAACTAAATAGCTATTTGTCAAGAGATTTGCCACAAGACTGCCAAAGTTTTTGAACAGTGTTCAAATACGTTTTCAACATCTTTGGAGAATTTGGGGTGTTCCATTCTGGAACCTTTTGAACTCCAAACCTCAACAAATATGATGTATAACCAGGCAAATCATTTTGCAATTGTGATTTGTATAAAGGATTGTCAAATTGGTTCATATAAAATATATCGGCAAATACCGAAACAAAAATGATGAAAGGCTAGCTAGCACTAGCAGTGTGAACCTCCACAAAAACCAAGGTTATAAAGTAACGTTTGCATAACCAAAGAATGAAATGTGAAAATTAAGCATAGCGTAGATCGACCAAATTTGACTTCCTGGTCGCCCCGGATTCGAATGTACTGGATATCTAAAACACAGATTTATGACAAAAAAAAACAATTAAAAAAATTCAACATTCTATTTACAAACGTAGTATAAGTAAACCATATATCTTTGTTATAAAACAAGAGAAATTCCCAGCAGAATAACTTTAAAACAATGACAAAAAAAAACCTTTATCAAAAAGAATATTTCGTATTATGTTTAAGAATTAGAAATTAATCCAAACTGAAATGCCAAAATTTGTAATAGCGAGAGGCAAATTAATAGAATATATGGAACTAATTTGATACAGCTTATGCCAATACCTGCAACTGAATACTGAATGTAAAACATATTTATTAATGTATAAGGTAACATATTTACGTTCAATTTCAATATGTCATACTCGCTTAAAATATAAAAAGTTACATTCATCACTGTCATCGAGCTTTCTCCTTATAACGAAAATGTCCATGAATTTTGTTTGAACACACTTAATAAAAAGGTAGTGCAAATTCACACTGTATTAAAATCCGATTTCATGACAGTGTTTGAAGGTCTTTGTTATCTTGGATGAATCTGCGCAATGTAATCCAAGACGTAAAATATACAATAGTCCATTGAGAAAATTTTTCTTTCTTTATATAACTTCTCTCTTGAAGATGCCCACTTTTTTCCTGGTCACATTTCTTTAAGAAACTTACTTTTTACTCCAATTACAGGTGGACTCATCAGTAAAGTAGTACAACATTGAACTGACTTGGATGGACATTTGGCTATTAGATGTCAAACTTAATTCTTAATAACTAAAACATTTTTTCTACGCCTTTTAGAAACCTTCAGAATTTGATAAAGACAACAGCTAGTAGAATACTTTCATCTAAAGTCTTTGCTGTTTAAAGTTTATCTAACTTAAAAATATATCAAAGAAGTATGACTAAATATTATGGACATGATCAGGATGTGCATGATGACAGAAGAAAAAAATCATTTATTATATAGGTTGCGGTGAAAGATTGAAATTTCTCAGTGAATTAAAAGTGATAATTAACTGTGAAATTATTTTCCATAATTTCACTCTAGGAAGTGACGTCACAATAGACGTTGTCAACGATGTTGTTAAGTAAACGTCTCAGCGGATTAACATCGAAAACGTAGTTCATGCAATGAATCTCAAAATAAACCACTAAATTTAAGAGAAGAAGATCTATATAATAAAAACAATAACTAATCCTAGATTCTGATTATCGAAAATATTCAACTCATGATCGAAAAACGCTGTAATTCACTCATGCGCTGCGCGCATTCGTGAATTACTGCGTTATTCGATCATTCATTGAATATTTTGCGATAATCAGAATCTCGGATTAGTTATAGTATAATTATCAGCTCACCATACAAAACACTACAGCCTCTCAACTAAAATTTTGAAAAAAAACAACCTTTCCTTTGGCAAGAGCAATTAAATTGATCCATTTACTAACTACCTCATTTTTTAACATCGGAATTAACACCATCAAATGTGCATGGTTTCTGTGGATCTTGCAAACCAAAAATGACAAAAAGATGTTCATGCTTAAACTGAGGGTTCATGTATCTTGTCACGGCAACATTTTGTAACACGTGACTAGACTTCACACCCTGGACGTATTGTGGAAAATACTTCGCTCCTGTTTCAGATGCTCGATATCTGAAAATAAGTATATGGGTGAAAAAAAAACAATCGAAACAACGGCAGTAGAATACCGAAGGAACAAGGGAAGCGAAGACTACAAAAATCGAAATCCGAAGACCTGACAAAAACGACAACAGAGAAAAACAAAGACAAAACAAGGACGTGAGACAGCTACAAGCACGGAAATAAAAAGACGACATTTAAAACTAAGGCACTCATAGTGTGAACTCCCATGAAAACCGGGAGTGACATCAGGTGCTCCGGAAGGGTAAGCATGTCCTGCCCCGCTATTTTATATTAAAAAGTGCACAATAAGTTAAACAGAACTCAATAGAAACTCCGAACAGAAAAACTTTGAAACACTAGCTGCATTTGAAACATTATTAAAAAGAATATTTATTTCATGTTGTGAAACGGGTCAAAATTGAAATGCCAAAATTTGTAATAGCTGAAAGTAGCCCGTAGAGAAAGGCTAATCTTTTAGGTTAACGTCAATTTAGTCCAGGCTGCATGCATAATTCAAGGGAGTATTTAAGCCGATACAACTTTAGCCTATGCCTGCAACTTAATACTGACTGTAAAACATATCTACAAAAAAAACGTATGTATGTTTCATGTATCATTACTTCAAAATAGCAAACAAATAAAATCTAAATTTTCAAAGTAAGAATAATATAATAAATATAAGATAAACACATTTACGTTCAACAGACGAGTTTCCAATTGGTGAATTTTCCCGGAAAATTTTGACGTCACAATATAGATTTTTGGACGTCACAATGTTACGTGACGCAATTTACTCCGATTGACCGGGGAAATTCATTCATAGAACGAAATTGGAAATTCGTCTATCCTGACTTTTAATTTCAACCCTTTTAATTGCTATAATTGGCCTCAATGCGTTTGTTTAATATTTACTCTCATTTTCGTTTAAAATGTTAATTAATATATGAATGTTCTAAAATTCAGAAACAAAAACAATAATAATTATGATGGGTAATTCAAGTCACATTCATCCTAACAGCTTATGAAGGCGCTGATGTCTACAGCTAAGAATTTCAAATGCATCATTACAACTCCATGAGTGACATCTCCCTGTAATGGCATCAGCAGGAATCCCGTGATGGAAGTTAAGGGATGCAAAACTGGTAGTTGCTCTATTTTAAGGCCGTGTCTATCATGTTCACCAGTAATGACATAGATCAACATACAACTGAAGTGAACGTTTCCAACTATATACTACCCGAGAGTTGTCGTTATCTCGCTATCGATAAATCGGGATTTCCGGTCAGTAATCATTTGCTTCTTTTGTGTTTCTAGGGTGTCTTCTATCACATTCGCGTTGCTTGTAACCACGTCTTTGGGGTGAGATGAGGTAACTATTTTGAAAGTTCCCGCGCCTTTTTCAGAAAAATCACTCTGTAAATGTTTAAGGGAAATCACTTTTCTTTAAAAAAAAATCGTTGCCATCCCTAGATAGGTAATTTATGGTTAAACAATCGTGTCTACTTCCTAAAATTCGGGATGGTATGACCCTTTTTTATGTTCTTACGAGTTGCTTATCACTTTGCTGACGTGCTCGTGAGTTGTTCACAAATCTACTCATCTGACTGATGATTTTCTTGCAGTTATATTGTTGATGCTGTGTGTTGTATCTAGGATATTGTTTCTATCGCTGCTACTGCTTTCTGCTGATTGCAGAAAAATGACGGGTGATTTAAATCTATCCAAAGGATTGGCTTCATGTCCTAGAAAACCTATCTATGTTTTACAAGAAGTCGTTGCTGTTCTCGGTTGGGTCATACAAATGCAATAATCTATGAAACACATACCACCTTTTATCTATTATACATGTAGTATAATATCAAGCATTGTAGTAAGTCTTTTTTTCAAACGTTAGACGCTTTCTTGATCTTTCTATCGGCTGAGTGTTTCCGCATATCCTCCATCAGGAATATAGGAGTGAGATAATCTTCCCTCACCGTATCTCTATATTCTTCAAACATCTTTATATCCAAGCTGGTGGTGATTGCCGCATCTTACAAGAATAACAAGAATAGTGTGTTTCTTAACTTTAGCTGATGGGAGTACTTTATGTTTAACAGTGAAGGAATATGGAGTAAATGCAAATGAGACAAAATCTCTACAAATACACGGTAATACTAAGCAATGGAACAACGCTTTTATTGTTGTTCTTCATCTTGAAGTCACCATTAGGCCTTCAACAATGAGCGTTACTCATACCTCATAGCAAGTCCAAGACGGTCCCCAGCACCGGTTTGCGCGGAATTCACTGCTAATTGTCGAGCAACGCTACATCCATGCTTTTTTACCTCCATGGATGCGGAATCGTCAACAAACATAAACTTTACTGGCAAAGTGTTCTTACAATCGCTGTCATCCGTTGCCTGAAAAAAAGACAATAGAAGACGATCACAACATTAAATCAACAAAAGGGCACTCATCGAGCCAACAGTAAGAACACTTGGTATAATAAAATCATGATACATGGGCACAATAAAGAGGTGGTTAGGATAACAATTTTAAATTACAAAAAATGAAAAGAGCCAAAATGTGAGAGAATGTTAGCGCATCCATATGAGAAATCCTCTCAAGAACAAGTACACCATAACTGAAATATATACAGAACAAACACATGTATGAAATAAAGGGGACAACAGGAAACACCTACAATGGCTGATAATTATAATTACATGTAACGATCTGCAAAGGAACTACACAGGAAAAACACAAATTGGACAAAAGACAAACGTCAACAACAATAGGAACTCGGGAGAGCCGGATTTGGTACCGGCACTAGCAAAAAGACAGCGGTAGGGTTAAACCGGTTGATGTGTACCCAAACCTCCCCTTTATCTGTCCCGTTTCCCTATAGTTAAAAGCTAGCGACAGGGTTAAACCGGTTTATGGGTACTCAAACCTCCCCTTTATCTGTCCCGTTTCCCTGTAGTTGCGCATGTTTACAAGGGAGATAATTTCAAACAATGGCTTTTCGGTCTGTTCGGATTGGTTTGCAACATTATCCTTGATTTAAAATTGCTTCATCAGCCAAGAAACACGCTAGTCTTGGGAGTTTCTGTGATTGAAGAACTCGAAATTTCACACACAGACTAATCTAACTTAATTATTCCTATTTTGACGAAAATCCTTAGATATATACATCATAACTGTCCAGTGTGTGCAAAGGTTTTACACCCCTTTTCTGTTGCAAACAAATCCAGTCTGCGCAGGGGTTAAACACCCTTTTTCTATTGCAGACAAATTCAATGTATATAGGAGTTGAACACCCCTTTTCTGTTGCAGACCGATCAATTGTATGCAAGGATTGAACAGCCCTTTATTCTTGCAGACGGACCCATTGTGTGCAAGGGTTGAACACCCCTTTTTGTTGCATACAGGTCCAGTGTGTTCAAGGGTCGAACACCCCTTTTATGTTGCATTTTTAATCAGAGCAGAAGTTGGGCACAACATGAAAATAGAATAAACCAGAGGCTCCCAGGAGCCTGTATCGCTCACCTGGCTTTCAGTTGCCACAATCAAGGGAACATTGTAACTTCAGTTTCTCAAACTTTTGTAGCTCAAACACCTCCAATATCTTGAACTGTTTTTAGAGTCTGATGATGTTTTACTATATTTCTTTGTTGGGTTTTTTGACAAAAAACGTTCTTGCTAAGAACCTGACTTTCGACACCAGTTTTGAAGTCGAGAGGTCATTTTGTAAATGGCAGTCAACAAACAATTTTCAACATCAGTTTTGAAGTCCCAACATCAATATCTACTTGGAAATCAGATTTCATTAAAATCAGACAATGTTGAATTTTCCTGCCTTTTTTGGTGGCCATTTTGAAAATGGCAGTCAGCGAAAAATTTTCAACATCGGTTTTGAAGTCGTAACATCAATTATCTATTTGGAAACCAAATGTCATTGAAATCGGACAATGTTGAATTTCCCGCCTTTTTGGCGGTCATTTTGAAAATGGCGGTCAACGAACAATTTTCAACACCGGATTTGAAGTCGCAACATCAATATCTATTTGGAAACCAAATGTCATTGAAATCGGACAATGTTGAATTTTCCC
>MJUU01061875.1:7594-72465 GCA_002080025.1 Modiolus philippinarum | reverse complement strand
ATTTTTGGCGGCCATTTTGAAAATGGTGGTCAACGAACAATTTTAAACACCGGATTTGAAGTCGCAACATCAATATCTATTTGGAAACCAAATGTCATAGCAATCGGACAATGTTGAATTTTCCCACCTTTTCTGGAGGCCATTTTGAAAATGGCGGTCAACGAACAATTTTCAACACCGGATTTGAAGTCGCAACATCAATATCTATTTGGAAACCAAATGTCATTGAAATCGGACAATACTGAATTTTCTCGCCTTTTTTGGCCGCCATTTTGAAAATGGCGGTCACGGAACAATTTTCAACATCAGTTTTGAAGTCGCCACAGCATGGCAAACATTTCATCAATTTACACTTAACCTTCATCTTTTATAGTTTTGGAAATAAAAGATGAAAAATACGAAAATTTTAAATCGATCAAAAAAGGGCAATAACTCCTAAAAGGGTTTTGGGATTTTCTTCAAAATTTCAGGGTGGGTAGATCTTGATATGCTGAACATTTTTGCATTTGACCTCTATCTGTTACACTTTTTGAAATAAAAAATAAAAAATGCACAAATTTTGAAAATTTTACAGAAAAGGGGCAATAACTCCAAGACGGGTGATCGGATTTTCTTCAAAATTGCAGGGCAGGTAGATCTTGCTATGCTGATCACTTTTAACGCATGTCAGATTTTTGATATCTGTAACGGTTTTTGAGTTATTTGCAAAAAACAGCAATTTACCCCTACGTTCTATTTTTAGTAACAGCAGCCATGTTGTTTGGTCTTCGGACTAATCGAACATAATTTTTAAACTGCATACCCTGGTGATGCTTCAGGCCAAGTTTGGTTACAATTGGCTCTGCAGTTTTAGGGGAGAAGATTTTTGAAATTGTTGACGGACGACGGACGCCAAGTGATGGCAAAAGCTCACCCTGGCATAGCCAGGTGAGCTAAAAAGATAACAAGAAACACATACAATGGCCGAAAAACATAGCCACATGCGACAAAGTAAATAGGAACTGCACAAGAAAAAAAAAATCACAATTTTAAACCTTTTTTGTGGTGGACTTGCCGGTCACAAAAGAAAACAATATAAATATTTTATTTTTATGGATATAGTGGGGGCTTTGGTCAAATTTTTCATCCTAGACTTTTTACGGGCAATTTCTGACCTTAATTTTACTTTAGTTCAAACACTTTCCTGGTTTTCTTTTTTAATAACAAATCCGAGTTTCTTCGAAATCATTTTCATCTCACCCTTTTCATTCATATGGTAATCTGGATGTTTTTTGCCATACGGTATCATCCGGCCTTTTTAACACGCCTGGCCAGAGGCCATGTCAGTTTTTGACATAAATCAGCGTCTTTCGTCTGTTTGTCCATTAACTTTTATTCAACGATTTTCTTCACTACTACTAGACCATTACTAACCAAATCAACATGAATATGCACTTTCAGACGTTCATCAAACAACATGGCTGATGTTACTAATACTTAGGAGTAACTTACTGTTTTTGCACACAAAAAAAACTCGAAAACCGTTACAGATGTCAAAAATCCGACAAGGAATAAAAAAAATGATCATAATGATTAGATCTACCCATCCTGCCATTTTGAAGAATATCCAATAACCCGTCTTAGAGTAATTTTCCCTTTTTCATAAAATTTATATATTTTTTTCCTTGGTTACTTTTCGTCATACATATTGAAAATGATAGAGAAAATAGAGGTGAAGATTAAATTTTAAAAATGGGAAGTATTCTAAGATCTATATGTCCTGCAATTTTGGATTAAATCGAAAATGACCCATAAAGAAGTTATTGCATCTTTTTTCTTTGATTTTTCACGATTTTAATACGTTTTTACTTTCACCTCAAAAATTGAGATAGAGGTTAAGTTTAAACTGAAAAAGTGTTAAAGACGACAATTTCTACATGTGTTCAGCAGGTGTGCATCTCATCTAAGATGGTTGCCAGCAGGGAACATCGTTTAACGAAGGACCATATGAGAAATTCAAAGATCTGAAAATACTAAGCCAATTGTAACCAAACTCGGTCACATTTGTCCTTGGCGGTCCTCTTCAATGTTTATAATTTTTATGTTCCTACCTTATCCAAGATGGTTGCAAGTGTGGAACATAGCTTAACATTGGGAACATTACATTAGGGAAATGCATTCAAAGATCTTTTTTTTCTGAAACTAATTAGCCAATTTGAACCAGACTTGGTCTCAATAGTCCTTAGTTGGTCCCCTTAAACGTTTTCGAGTTTTATGTTGCCACCTTATCAAATATGGCCAGTTGCAGGGAACATAGTTTAAATAGTTTTATGTTCCTACCTTATCCAAGATGGTTGCAAGTGTGGAACATAGCTTAACATTGGGACCATATGGGAAATGCATTCAAAGATCTTCTCTTCTGAAACTAAAGAGGCAGTTTGAACCAAACCTGATCATAATAGGTTTTGGGTGCTCCCCACTAAACAGTTTTATTTTTTATGTTTGTACCTCATCCAAGATGGCCGCCAGCGGGGATCAAATTTTAGCAAAGTGGTCCTATGAGAAATGCATTCATATATCTTCTGCTCTGAAACAACCTGGCCAATTGGAACCAAATTTTATGAAAATAGTCCTTACATGTCCTCTGAAGTTTAAGCATTTTTTGTTTGTACATGATCAAAGATTGTCACCAGGTTGGAATATTGTTTAGCATAGTGGTCCTATTGTTAATGTTCTAAAAGGTCTCCTTTTCAAACACTTGAACAATGTTAAACAAATTTGGTCACAATAGTCCTTGGGTAATGCATTTTGTGATTTTTATGTTTCTACCACACCCAAGATGACTACCAATTTTTGAATAACTAAAAAACTGTACCATCCGCTCACGTGCATCCTGTAAACTAATAAAACCTAATTGCTTTTGGTGACAATGCATAAAACCAGTCACCAAGTGAGCGATACAGGCTCATGTGAGCCTCTAGTTTTTTCCCCCAAATTTAACCAAAAAGTGCCCTTTCCAATCAAATAGTTGGCTAACGGTCAATGTGCATATTTCGAGTGCATTCTACAATCTAACTGTGCATTTATAAATAATATCAAGTCCAAGAGAGGACTGTACGATGCTAATTAAATAATAATAATAATAATAATAAAATGACCAATTTCACAACAAATCATTCCTATAATTAGGCTATATACAACTTCCTATAAATATTAAGTTTTTATAAGCTGAAATTAGTAAAAATGGTATATGCATGGTTTGCTTCATGCCATAAACGTTACATTAGTCATTTCGTGTCTCCTCGCTTCGTTTCGTTTCTAAATTTAGCTGAACAGCATTGGAATTTACGAGCCATCAATAATTAACCTCACCCATCTCAATCTATGTTTGGACAAGATGTTTTTCATTATCTTGTGCAATCTTGTTGCTATTTTTATTTACCCAGGACATCCCATGATCATCACTGCAAAAAATAGAATAATTACCTCATCTTACCTAATGCGATGAATATTTATTAATGAACATATATGGGTATTTGAACTGTCAATCATAATAATTGATGGGTAGTTCACGGCTCATTTGTTTATCATGATTTCCACGCGACATTTTTTATGAATGAAGTTTAAACATGTATTGTACTATCTCATTTGTACTGTCGTCAACGTGTTAGGTCTATATCACAAACAAAATGATGAAAATCTGGAATTTCCGTATTTAAAGGTTAGAAGGTTGGGAGAATATAACAATGTTGTTTGGAGAATTTGAAACAAATACGAGATTATCAAGCTTTCTGAAGCCAAGTTACACTAGGAATCGGATTGAACGTTAACCCAAAAGGACCCCATTAACAATGCAGTGTTTACTGGAGACAATACAGCAACATACAGTTCATTTAAAGCAACAAATAGGAGTAGGTTTATTGTGGTGGGGGTCAAATAAAGATCTACAGAGGAACACTCAACATGAGTTTTCTATCTTATATTCTAGAATAAAGTAGAACATAAATCTTTAAAGCAAAGATCATATTTTCCTTCGATCGTTTCTGTCACACCCACAAAAAATGAAAAAAGCATTTAGCTAGAGCATGAATTCCGCTCAAACAAGTGCTATGGACGTCTTGAACTTATTTGGAGTCCTTGTTGAAGACCTTATCGTGACTTCAAGATGAAGAACAACAATGAAAGCGTCGTTCCATTTGCTTAATATTACCATGTATTTATAGGAATTTTATCCCATATACATTTACTGCATATCCCTTTCTTTGTTCATTTACGGGGAGTCACTGCAGGTGGATTTTGGTTAAGACCTGCCCGCTGACATTTTGAAAGTACCCTCTTTCATATTGTTCCCCGAACGTGGTCAATGTTTCACCCATTGACAACTTACTACAGTACCTTCATGTTTATAGTTAATAACTGCAAAAAGCAGACCCATCCCTGCGGCACGTCTGTATATACCTTTGTATAGGGAGTGACGCACCCTCCCCCACCGCCCCACCCAGTGCAAAAATGATTGTTTTGAAAGCAATTTGAAATAGACACTTTATAGCCAATCAAGCATGTCACGGTTTCGTTAATTTCACAGTGAAACGGCGAAAAGATACTTTTGAAATGTGATACGCCAAGCCAAAAACGAATGCATTTACAATAATAAAATGACATTACTTAATATACCATTAGTTTCACGACCTTGAACAGCTTGTTCAATTGGAGTGTCTTGTAAAATTTAACAAATTTAGGATGTGGTGAATAACATATTAAGATGACCATTCGTCTCCTATATAGTTCGACTTGTCGTTCCGATGAAAATGATCATAAACGTGTCATGTTTCTCACAGAAAGCCATCGGCAGTCCATACGACAGTCTTCTATTTTCAGCCTTTGATATGGAAACATAATAGACTGTTGCAGTGTTGACGTCTATTAACATTGTGACTTTTATATTTCATGTTAGCTTGAAAGGTAAAGTTGTTTTAATCAAAGAACAATCTCCTTTATCACATGCTACTGGTAACATTGCGTAATCATAGATGTGCCTTTATCAACATATTAAGGCAAAATCTAGGACATCGCGTTCTATTAACCATTGTTGTCACAAATATAGTACTTATACGTCACTCTGTTATGATATAGTCCGTAATTGTATATCTAGTTGTTTCCGCGTTTCGCTTTCATGAGTCCGATATTCTAGAAAGGTCATACGTGTGTAAGAAGAAAATACCGAGTTTTATTGTTACACCGAGTACCTCTAACAAACAATTTGTATCTCATGTGTCAAGATAAAATAAAATAATTTGTTGACAAAAAAGATGACTTTAAAGTAATGCCAATATCAGCGTCTATGAATTTATGGAGTCCAAATGGATTTCACCCCTGATTTTCCCCCAAAAGACAAAGGCTGCCGAAATAACCATCTTCATAATATAACTTATAGTAACTTGGATATTCAGTTATTCACTAACTCTGGATCTATATTTCTGTTGGTGTACTTTAGAGTTCCATAGGTACTCCTCATTCTATTACTTCGGTATATTCGATTTTCACAAAAGTTTTTTGTTTAATTTCCACTAAAGAGACCCGAAATTGCTACTTCATTATAAAGGCCATTCATTACAACTGATTTCCCTACAGCTCTATTTCAACATAATAAACATACGAGTTTGGCTCAAATTTCTCACTAGAAACAAAATTCACAGTAACTTCGGTGTTTTGTTATTATTTACTGGAGTTCATATAAAAAATATTGCAGTTGAATGAAAAATTATACTAATTGAATAAAAAAATATTGCATTTAAATGAAAAATTATACCAATTGAATAAAAAGATATTGCATTTAAATGAAAAATTATACCAATTGAATAAAAAGATATTGCATTTAAATGAAAAATTATACCAGTTGAATAAAAATTAAAAAATATTGCATTTAAATGTAAAAAATATACCAATTGAATAAAAAGATATTGCAGTTGAATGAAAAATTATACTAATTGAATACAAAAATATTGCATTTAAATGAAAAAATATACCAATTGAATAAAAAGATATTGCATTTAAATGAAAAATTATACCAGTTCAATAAAAATAAAAAAATATTGCATTTAAATGTAAAATATACCAAATGAATAAAAAATATTGCATTTAAATGAAAAATTGTACCAATTGAATAAAAAAATATTGCATTTAAATGAAAAAAATATACCATTTGAATAAAAAGATATTGCAGTTGAATGAAAAATTATACTAATTGAATACAAAAATATTGCATTTAAATGAAAAAATATACCAATTGAATAAAAAGATATTGCATTTAAATGAAAAATTATACCAGTTGAATAAAAATAAAAAAAATATTGCATTTAAATGTAAAATATACCAAATGAATAAAAAATATTGCATTTAAATGAAAAATTGTACCAATTGAATAAAAAAATATTGCATTTAAATGAAAAAAATATACCATTTGAATAAATAATATTGCATTCAAATGAAGAAATATAACAGTTGAAGTAAAAATATTGCATTTAAATGAAAAAATATACCATTTGAATAAAAACATTGCATTCAAATGAAGAAATATAACAGTCGAATTAAAAATATTGCATTTGAAAACAATTATATCATTTGAATAAAAAATATTGCATTTGAATGAAAAAATATACCATTTGAATAAAAAAACATTGCATTTAAATGAAAAGATATACCAATTGAATAAAAAATATTGCATTAAAATGAAAAAATATACCAATTGAATAAATACTATTGCATTCAAATGAAAAATATTAAATTTTTGCAACCAATACCATGCCATAAATAGACAGAAACCCTATTGGTTGCTGTTTTTATCATTAATCGATGTTAAAGTATATTTATCGAATGAGATAAATGGTTTTCTTACTCCAATTACACATTTTAGTGAAATTTACTGTATGAATGGGTCTTTTTTTGTCTAGAACACTATATGGATGAGGAGTATTGTCAACATGCTAGGGACAAGGCTGTATCCACTCTCACCTGAAGTGACCCCCCCCCCCCCCCCCGGAAATTTTGTGAAGGATGAAGGAGACCGCCTTTAATCTGTCTCTTACGGTCCAAAGAGTAATGAAAAATTCAAGACAGGGAAAAAATCATCACGTTTTCAAGTTGTAGTTGTCAGTCGTTCCGAATAGAAAACTTTGGTAATGATACAGTTAGTAACCAATGAAATGTCTGTTGCATATACCCTATTTTATGCATTGTTCCTGACGAGGCCAGCTCCATCATAAACTGAGTTTAAATATGAACTATAGGGATATCTTAGTTAATTACTTTTTCCATAATATTTCTGTTTTTGCCAAACTGAATGTAAATACTGAATATGACTAGATCATAAACTTTATAAACACTTATTGTAAACAAAAATTTTCTTTACACACACATAGATATGTTAAGAATTTAAATGGCTCCTGTTAAACCATGTCATTGACCGGGCAAAATTATATTGCTTAAATATATTATATTCCTCCTCACAGGAAGGGATCTTGGTGGGAGCTGTATACTGAGGGTACATAACTTAATTTGTCAGTTGGTAATGGGTCTGGAGCTGGCATGTCAGCATGATAAGGAGTGGTATTTGTCAAAAATACAAGTCGCAGGGGTAGCCGTTGGGCGGTAAAATTTCCCGAGCCTGAAAGGGGAGGGACCTTGAAATATAAACCCAAGACTTGTATTTTTTTTTTAAATTCCCCGAATTTCATGATATATCTATTTAATTACAAGGAGTAGTATTTGCCAAAAATACAAGTCGCGGGGCGGCTAAATTTCTCGGGCCTGAAAGGCGAGGGGAATATAGACCCAAGACTTGAATGTTTTGCAAATGCCCCGAAGTTCATGATATATCTATTTAATTACACCAAAAGCGCACACATATGACTCCGGGACAAATACATGTACCTCGGTGAAGGGGTATTTGTCAAAAATACACCGGCTATTAACAAATAAGAATACAGCTTATTCACATATGTCAATGTATTGCTTTATTCATTTTTTCGTATAGTATCAGAAATGTTTTCCGGTTTGAACACGACTCAGAAGTCCCGTATACAGCCCTTATTAAATATAATGTAGTGAGATAGCGAGGAGGAGTGCAAAGATATTTCAAGTCCCTTTTTTCCTTGCATCTGCGTTTCACTATTATAGGGTACTGTTGGTGTTATAATTTCATTCCATAAAATCTATATTAAAAAAAAGAAACAAGGATCAAATTCTGAAAACTTTTCCACAAAACAGTTGCCAATTTACCATGCAAAGCAAGAAGTATGAAAATTGGGAATTAAAAAAAATGACCAAAGTACCCGTTACCTAGTATGTCTATATGGACTTTAGGTTCGCCAATAGCGACATTCTTTAATTGAAGCTATAGCACTAATACAATTATACCCTAGCATATCCCTATGGACTTTAAGTTTACCAGTGGCACATGACCAGTGGGGACATACTCAAGTGGTAGCTACAGTACTAATATCAAAATATATATGTTACCTAGCACATGTTCTATTTGACTTCTCTCTCGTATCACAGGAATCTGCCTGGGTAAGTATACTATCAATGTACGGTCGAATGAAGTATTCTTACGGAAGCAAATCCCTGTATTCGTATCCTCAAATAAACAAGATCCGCTTTGTCGTTACAACAGAAATAAAATGATCAAATTTCTAACATTTTGTTACATTTCCATTATTTTACACCAGCAAATGCACTTTTTGAGATGCTAAGATGTACAGATTGAACAAACGTTTCACAAACAATTGTTGCATGACACCAAGTACAAACAGATTAGCTGGCAAGAATGAATATACTAAATTAAAAAAAAAATGAATATAAATGATATTCTAATATAAAATCTCTTAATTTAGTCATCAACCGAATACTCCCCACATAATACCTACTTAAGCATTGCACATTTCTCTAAATCAAGACGGCGTAAAATGGGGATAAGGAATGTTAACATATTGATTAAAGGTTGAAAACATAAAAAATGAAATACATCATGATATCACCATAAGAAAGTTATGACAAATCAACTATTTATTAAATATTCTTATTAGATCTTAGATGTGTAGAAAATTCCACATCAAACGGAAGCCTACTCACCAGACCATTAACTGAATACCGATTAAAAAATTGAAAAGTACAATTTGAATCATACGGAAAACTAATAGGGCGATTGTCTTAGGATTTGTGACAAAGAATTTTGTCCTACTTTTGTATTGTCTTTGTACCAAAGTGAAGTTGTTTTCGCTTAAATTTTTAGTTGTTTTTTGCTCTTGGCGCTTGAAATATTTCGTTGGAGGACATATTAGCAAAATAGCTGGACATTTTAGCGAAAAAAGGTGGTAGTTTTAGGGACATTTTAGCCAAAAATTTATTGGCCAATTCAAGCGAAATATTAACACAAAGATGGACGTTTTAGTCACAAATATTTTTGACAAACCCCATACATTAGCCGTGCCTTACATGTTGCCTCCAAATCTGCTCACAAATTAGAAGAAGAGGAAATTTCGCTAAAATGTCCTTCTCCCAAAGTACACTGATACTGCCGATGTCTACTGAAATCCATGATGATTCTTTACCAAACCTATCGGGAAGTTTTGAATTGATTATTATTCCGTAGTGCGACAGTGTTTTACCAGCAGACTAGACTCCTTGAGCTAGCCGGCAGTTTAGCGGCGAGCACTCCTCGACCCATATTTCTAAATTACGCTTTGTCTATTCTTTCCTTTTCAAGATTGTGGTCTTAGAGTTAGTGGTCTACCTGTATTAGGTTTTATTTGTATGTTCATTATACTATAGGGAAACGGGATAGAGAAAGGGGAGGCTTGGGTACCCATAAACCGGTTTAACCCTACCGCTGTCTGTTGCCAGTGCCGGTACCAAGTCCGGCTATCCCGAGTTCCTATCGTTATCTGTGTTTGTCTTTTGTCATTTTATTGTTTTTCTTGTGCAGTTCCCGGGTTGATTGTTACATGTGATTGTAATGTTCGGCCATTGTAAGTGTTTCCTGTTATCTTTTCTTCATTAATGTTTTATATGCTACACTATGCTTTCATTTATTTCCATTTGTTTCTTTTAACACGCTGATTGTCTAATCAGAGCAGCAACACTTATAAATCATGTAAAGAAATTCCTAGTTTTCAAACATTAAACACATATCCTGCTCGTAGTAGGCATAGCAAGATTTTGAGAAAGTAAGCAATTCGATGAATATGTTTACTTACATTGATGCAAGGTCAAATTCAAAAATAATTCTTTGTTTATTTTAAGCGAAAAACATGATATGACTATAAATAAAGAAATCTTACGAACAACAATGCTAGAATTAAATGAATGCCATATTGATGTAATTTAACTTGAATTAAAAAGTGAAATGCATCATAGTCCTTCATTGAAAATAGAATATGTTCCTTTGATGTAATATGATTACCCTATTTTGCTTCTGATATGAAGTGTTTATTGAAAAGTCGATACATTTCTGTATGTATTGAGGAGCCAATATTTCAGTTGTAAGAAGTATAAAGAATACAAAATTTATTGTATCATATTTATCACAGTCGACAATTGGCATTAATGCATATACGTAGGTGACTTCGCAATAGAACATTTTAGTACGTAGAGAATTTTCTACGAATATGTCGAATGTGTAATTAAAAAATAACTAGATTTGCAATTGCAAGCAATAGCTGATGTCGCCGCTGGCAGCTAATTCGGTGATTCCATCCTATTCGCGACGTCAAAATCTACTTTAAAATAAATTTTCGTTGAAATACGTCAAATTTGAAATTTTGACGTATTTTGACGGCCATCTTGGAAATGGCAGCCTTTTGGAAAACTAGTTTTTGCCGGTGCATGCACATCTTCTCATGGTGGTCCAACTTTGTACCAAGTATGAATGAATTCTGTGCAGGCATCTTCGAGGAAATAGCCGGACAAAAATATGTGGAAGAAAGAAAGAAAGAAGGAATAATGAAAAAAAATAATAACAAAGAAACGGACCAAAAACAATATGTCGTCCCAACTACGTCTTGGGCGACATAATAAAAGATGAAGATCACCACTTTTTCCATTGTCTTAGGTGTGACAAAATACGAAATCAACGGAATATAATTTATCTGCATTCGATACAATAAACGATCAAGGTAAATTTATACAACTTATGTCATCTCCGATTCAATTGCCCTGTGTTGCTCCTTTTATTAAAAAGTCTTAAATGATGAGGAAAGTGGACTCTATAGCTGCATGATTCTTGACTTTACTTGTTTATTTTTGAAAGACATTTCCTAGTATTATTATTATGCTTAACGTATATTGCCGGCAAATTTGAACGGAGTTCAACTGTGCTTTATAAATAAACAATTTACTAATACTTAGCAGAACATGCTTCCATATATGTCTCAATCAATCAGAAAACGAAAAACTTGATAATTATGGGACAATTAAATGTGTTACCATGATATAACTATAGAAATAAGTAACAACAAAATGAAATATATGACTCTGAAGTTGAATGGAGTTGAGCAAATTTGGAGTAGGGGCGATAAGGGCCTTATTTGGCCTGAAAAATAAATTTGGTTGAATTGAAAGAATTTTCTCATTGAAATATTCTGTAGGTATGACTTTTCAGTAAACAGTAACAGTTGTCAAACATTGATGTATGATTACCGAGTTTTTGAGTGTAGAAGAAGGGACAAATTGAAGATTTTGTCGAAAAATGACAAATTTGACCAAATTTGACTACTTTTTCTGTAAAGGAAATATCGAGCACATGCAAGAACCACAAAAATATTTATATGAGAGGTTCAATTTATTTGTACCAATAAGTTGGTAAATTATCTAATTGGTTCTTGAATGTGCTCGATATTTCCGATAAGGAAAACTGTACGAAAATCTGCCAAATTCGATATATTTCTATGAAAATTCTCAAAAGTAGCCTTTTCATGACGTCACAACTGTACCTATTGTGACGTCATTGGTTCTTACTTTTGTATTTTTTCTTTTAATGGGATCTCAACTTTGAAACAAACATGAAATGAAATCTTGAGGTGCAACTTAGAAATTCACTATAATCTTGGGCCAAATCAACCCCTTATCGCACCTTGTCCAAAGTTTCCTTTTCAGATTGTAGTAGACATATCAGGGGCATTTCTGCTAAGCATTCGACATCGACACAAAATTATTTAAGCAGATTGTGCAAGATATAGACACAATCTAATTACGCATAAATATCCAGTTATCGAGTGCGCTTCAAGGAAAAGATTCTCGTTGTAAAAGATGGGTATCTATAGAAACTTGATAAAATTAGTGGGTCACTGTCTATTTAAGCACAGAAATTGAAAATTTAAGGATTTCACATAGAAATGATAGGGAAAAAGATTAAATGAGGGGATAATTTTAAAAATCGATTAGAGATTTTGTTCATACTGTACATCTGTTTTGAAATCATTATGTCATGGCTCTGTCCTTAGCTGAATTTTGGCTTTTCTATTTAGATATTTTTGGTTATTGTTCTCTATTTAGATATTTTTGGTTTTTGTTCTCTATTTAGATATTTATACTATAACTAATCCAAGATTCTGATTATCGCAAAATATTCAACGAATGATCGAATAACGGAGTAATTCACGAATGCGCGGAGCGCATGAGTGAATTGCAGCGTTTTTCGATCATAAGTTGAATATTTTCCATAATCAGAATCAAGGATTAGTTATAGTTTTTATTATATAGATCTTCACGCATATTTGATGGTTCTATTGATGATTCATTTCATGAACTACGTTTTCAAGATTAATCCGCAGTGACGTTTACTTAACAACAACGTTGACAACGTCCATTGCCGTGACGGTGACGTCACTTCCTAGAGTGAAATTATGGAAAATAATTTCACAGTTAATTATCACTTCTCTTTCACTGAGTAATCTCAATTTTTCACAACTATCTATATAATAATTTTGGTTATTGTTCTCCATCAGCTTTAACATGTTTTTCGGTTAATGGACTTCCAAATGTTTTGGTTTGATCTGCACTGATGAGACATAAGTTGTCGAAATGCGCATATACTGAAAATAGATTAACAGTAACTTCAGTATTTTGTTATTTATTACATATAACCAATAAAAATAGGGGGTTACCATTGAAATGAGGAAGGTAAATTATGAAACGTTTATTTCTCTAGTGATATCCACATGAAATTCTTTTATCAAATTTTTTCCCTTGTGTAATTAGTCCATCAACAAATTTAAAGCTTATGTATAGACGAGTTACCAGTTGGTGAATTTTCCCGTAAAATTTTGACGTCACAATATAGATTTTTCAACGTCATAATGTTCAATGACGCAATTTGCTCCGATCGACCCCAGGTCAACCGGAGCAGTTCATTCATAAAATGAAATAGGAAAGTGGTCTATTGTTTTAGTTCATTTTTTTCAATCAGAATGTTGTGAAAGGGATAAGGAATATAGATTTCAAAATCTTAAGAACTTTCTTTTACATTATATATATATATATATATAATTTCTAAATTTCTAAATGTATGTAACCATAGACAAAAATGGCGGAATAATACCACGGGGACACCTTAAGAAATTACGGACAAAATTTCAAGAAATTGTTATTACTCCTTCAAGCAATGACTCACCAGGAGTGGTTTCAATGGGAAGATGACTTCCTTTAATATCGGAAAATATGAACCCTTTGTATACGAAATTTAACTTCAGGAAGTGCCTAAACTATCGGAAATGGGAGTAATAACAAAATTACCGAATAAAGTGTCTATGAGACAAAAAGACAAATTGGGTGGAAACCAACGGCGAAATTGTCGACCGCAATGGTTCTGACTTTGTACAGGCATTTCAAAGAATTGGTGGTTTAAACCGGTTTTATTGCTAGCCAAACCTCCCCTTTCACTGTGGTAGTGTCAGGTAGCAACTCGACATCAATTGAAAGGTCGTAGAAAGCTAAAGGAAATGATCATCCCAGTATTTGGTAAAGAAAGAATCTTGAATCAGAGTTCGGACCAAAGCTTCAAATTTTTCCACAGGGGACTGGTATCTATTAAAGAACTTTTTAAATTATCGCATGAGAAGCCTTGATTAATAAGGCGGTCACGGAGATAACTATGTGTAATGAGAAAGTCTTTATAATTTGTGCTAGCTCTTGTGTAACAAATCAGCTGTGAAACATACATTCCGTAAGCAGGGGAAGATGGAAAATTACTGTCCATGTCAGTGAAATTGATAGTAATCGTCCCTTTTGTTGTAAATTTTAGTACTGAGTTGACAATTTTCGTCAAATTCGAGATGTAAGTTCAAAAAGATGTAGATCTGGTACTGACAAATAATGAGAAATTCAACAAAATGTCGCTACACAGGAGAACAAAGACAAAAACATACTGACCAGATAATCAGATTAATCTCTTTAAAACATGTAAATGAAAATCGTTATCTCGAACTATTCATCAAAAGTCATTGTCACCGCATATTGCTAGTAATTAAAATTACAAATCTTATGTAAGCTTTCGTCATACAAATCTATAGAAGGGTGTTGATAAACTCTTAAAAAATTACTTTGATATCATTAATTTGAAACGTTTAAAGATAATAGTTAGCTGTCTGGAATCCTTCTTTACTTTCAAAAAACCATCTATTATACAGAAGTAACGATTTGGAATGACTAGATAAAAGTTAAAAAATACCGAAATTACAGGAAATTTTGTTTCTGCATATGCGCATTTTGACAACGTATGTCTTTTCATTGCAGATAAAATCAAAACATAAACCCTGAAACCGAAATACGTGTAACAACTGATAGAGAACAAACAACCAATAAGGTTTAAATAATAAAATCCAAAATCAGCTAAGGACAGAGCAATGCAAGAGGGAGATGCTCATTAGTTTTAAAAATTGTTTTCTTAAATTCATTTAATCTTACCATATATTCTACAGATACAACGATACATATAAAGAAAAAGGAATATTAAAACTTTCCACTGTTTTGTTTAAGAAGTTATAATTCCAATTGTTATTGCAACGTTGGTCATCGAAGTTATTCTTCTCGAAGTTATTAAACGCTTCTTGCCCAACCGTATAGTGCAGTATAGAATGACTTCAAACTCAATGACAACATTGTTTTAAGTTCAAAGGATTTGAATTATGAGAAATATAAGTAATTTTAGGAGAAGTTTATATATGTATGAACGCGGACTTTCACTCACAAACTTTACATAAAGTCCTTCGGACTGAGTGAGTCGGCCGATAAACTCCTCCAGAATTACTGTTACTCATAGTGTGTACTTCAATCAACATACAAACAAAATTTCTTAAATTTTACAAATGTATCAACCAGCTACGTTATCAGGAAGTGAATCGCCAAAGATGGCCTTTGACGGTCTTTATATAGTTAAGATTGAATAACGGTATTCACGTTTTTGTCGACATGTAATTTAGTATGCAGACATATACATCATTTGTCGCTGTATCATTTGATGTTATCATATCTATTTACAACGAGACATACTGTACGGAAGATTTCAACTTTTGTCATGACTTCGTTTCAAAACAAAAGGAAAACATGTAAAAAATTATCCTGATTTAAACCACAGACAGATGCACCACCTGCATACTTTTCTGATGTAGCAAAACTGAAAACAAACCTACACACGTTCATATGTAACTTCCCGACGGTATTTATATACCATATAAGGAGTTCCCACTCCTGGAAGGCTTAGTTATTGACAAATAGTTTAGGTGACTATGCACTAGTTAAACGACGTGTGATGCATATTTTGATAATTATCGCGTTATCAAATCATATGCTTATCATAGAAGTCGTTGTTTTCTACACTTAGGGACCGACCATTTAACTTGAAAAGGGGGGGGGGCTATGGTTTTTTGGTTTTTTCCAAAAAAAAATATTCTGAAGGAAACTTTCTGCCAAAAAAAATAATGCAAATTTTAAAAAAAAATATTCTGCTGATACAAGTTAAAAAAATAAATAAATTTTCTGCCCCCCCCCAAAAAAAAACCATACCCCCCCCTTCAAGTTAAATGGTAAGTCCCTAAAGGAAGAATAAAATAATAAATGAAACTGTACATAGATTACCTTTCAGCTTTGTCGGTAATCATGGGAGTAATAACAAAATTACCGAACAGAGTTGTCAAGATCCGAAGTCCATGAGACAAAAAGACAAATCAGGCAAAAAACACTGAAAAATTGTCGACCGTAATGGTCCTAACTTGGTACAGGCTTGATGGCATGCCAAACCTCCCCTTCCATTGCGGTAGTGTCCGGTAAAAACTCAACAGCAATTGCTATTGAAAGGTCGTTAACATTTGAAAGAAATGATCATCCCAGTACTAAGTAAAAAAAATCTTGAAGCAGAGTTCGGACCAAATCTTCAATTTTTTCCACAAGGAACTGTTATTTTTTAAAGAACTTTTTTCATCCCTCTCCCTAGATTATTTTTTTCTTTTGTAGACAGTACCAGGGGTGTTTTATTGTGAGAGGTGTTCCTAATCGCTTAATCGGTGATAAATGCATGCCCCATAGTGGAGGTATATATTAAAACACTTCCAACCCTAATAGTTTCGCGCGCTTTCTAAATTTTGAAATTGGCATTTGGTAATCGTCGTGGGATAGTTTTCAAAATTTTTCGTTTTTACAATTTTCCTATTAGTGAACATTGCTTCCAATTGAAAAGGGTTTCTCTATATAGAACCTCTAGAAGCTAGAAAAAACTTTGACCGTTGAGATAAAAAGGTCACATGTTCATTCATTACATATTCTCTTGATTATGTAGTAGTTTCATGATGTCAAGTTTTTAAAAAAGGAGTCGAATACACAATGTTCATTTTTAGCGTACTGCAAGTAAAACTTGGGAGGTATTTCAAAAATAAGGTAGCCATACCAGTTGCGGCATCCAAACTCGGGCTTTTTCTGTAATTAATTTTGATTTAAACCGATGCCACTATCAATGGACGAGAGGTCACGAAGGTATTTACCAGCCATGTAGTCACACCTGAGTAAGATAAAAATTATTCGTTGCTCTTAAAGAAATTAACTTTGTTTTTCATAATACATCTAACCACTAAAAAAACTGAGGCTTCATTCCGTTTATTGACCTCGGTGGGTGTCATTGGTACATGATTAAGCGTCCTGTTTCGATATTTTCAACTTTCTGGTTAACTTTTTATTATGATATTCCATATTGTTTGATTTAAGCACTGCCAACGAGAGATTTCTACTTGAACCACATGTACACTATAACCAAATTTACTATTCATTTACAGATATGTTTTTTTTTTTTTGGTGTTTTGTGTTTTAGTTTTAAAACAAATACTGCTTATAGTTAACCATTTAAGTTAGTTTTTTACTCTTCTTCTATGGTTTCTTTTTAGTAAGGAATAGGAAATTTGTATTATTTTCCGGTTTTAAAACGGTTTTAGATTAAAATAAAATATTTCCAATTACTAATTTTAAGTAAAAAATAAACCATCGAAGGATATGGTGTAAATGCACATGAGACAAAGTCTCTGCAAAAACATTGTTCAAAACAAGCAGACGAATAACGCTTTTATTAATGTTCTTCTGCTTGAAGTCACCATGAGGCCTTAAGCAATGAGCTTTGTTAATACCTCATATTAAATTCAAGACGGCCCCTAGTATTAGTTTGATAGGGAATTCTTTTGTCGAACAAGGCTACATGCACCAATATAGATAAGATAACAGGAAACACCTACAATTGCCAAAATTAAACAATCACGTGCCACAATCTTCGAGGGAACTTCACAAGAAAAAGAACAATGAAAGGACAAAAGACAAATGTAGACAACGATAGGAACTCGTGGGTAGCCAGACTTAATACCGACAAAAGCTAGAGGTAGGGTTAAACCGATTTAAGGGTACCCAAACCCCCCCTTTCTCTATCCCGTTTACCTATAGTATATAATAAACATTCGAATAAAACCCAATACAGGTAGAATACTAACTCCAAGACTACAATCGTGCAGGAAAGAATCACTGCTGGTAAAACACTGTCGCACTACGGAAGCAAAAATCAAATGCAAAACTTCCCTGAGGGATTCGTAAAGAATCATCTTAGATTTCAATAGACACCGGCAGTATACGTGAGAGGCCAAAATACCTGTAAAATATTCAGGTCATTTGATCACAAGCCAATTGAACGAATTCATGAAGAATAATACCCCCTATTACGTGAAGAATGTAAGTTGAGTCCCAGTTTTTCTGGATTTTTATAAGTTTTTTGACATTTTCTAATAACATTTCCTTAAAGCGAGGATGAAAATGCCCATAGTATTAAGCTGTGTGCGAGTAACACCATATTTAGATATCAAATTTTCATATCTTCTATAAAACCTTTGAAATGTGTTAAAACAATTTATGAAATCTTAAATCTTGTTGCAAAAGTTTGGATATAGAAGTAATGTTACGTTAATTAAAGTCGTCAAGAGTAGAACGGGGCTACAGAAACGTCGCCGTCAAGAAAATGGAAATAAGTAAAAGTGAAATCAAAAAGTTTGTAATCCATGTCTTTTCTGGAAATGGAAGCGGGATCGTAAACAAACATAAATTAAAATGGCAAAGTGCCCCTACAATTACTGTCATCCGTTGCCCGACAAAGGCACTGGTGTCTTAAGCTAGTCGACGATTACAACATAACCACAAACACAGGGCCCTCATTAAGTTGATTGTAAGAAAACTTGGCATTATAAAATTATGACAGGGATGGCTCTGGCTTCTGAATATCTGTCGCCAGAAAAATCGCCAACTTGTATTTTTTGTCGCCAATTACAAAAATGTGTCGCCAATTAGGAAGTATTCAATTGGTTTTCTAGGTTGGACGATAGACTTTTGTGTTCTTTCTTCCACACTAAAAGAATAGTTCTATTTTGTATTCTTTGTTTTGATGGCACAAATTCTTTTATCATTTACATGCTTTGCTGTTTCAGTTTGAATCGTATGCTCAACATTCCTTGTTTGCTGCCTTTTGTGGGTACTGTTTTCAAACATTTCAGTTATGTCCTTCAAAGTCGTTAATGTTTCATCTGCAGACAGATGTTTTTATTCCCCTCACAATGAGGAGTTTTTTAAAATCTTTTTTTTCTTCATCAATTACATGCTTTTTTGATTTTGATTTGAGGTACTCACTTCATATTCCTTGATTACTGTCTTCAGCAAGTGTATCTTCCTTCCACTGCCATTTCACTTGGGACTTTTCTTAAAATTTAATGACACTGGTATCTCCCCCAATTGAGGGAGAAAAGACTAAATGTGAACACATTTACGTTTACTCGTCAAGTTTCAAATAAATAGTTTATCTTTCAATAGGTCAATAAAAGTATTAAACAAAAATTGAATTTGCAATTATTTGAATAAAGTTTGTTAAGCTTCAATATTATCCCTTAAAATTAGTTCAATTTTTTATTTTATAAGACTTGATATACAATTTTTAGTAAGAAGTAACACTCAAAGCCTCTTTAATTTCGTTTTCACAACATAGAAAAGGGGAAGTAACTCAACTTCATAATTGCATAATCTAATCCGTTTGTTTTCGTGAACATTTAGGACAATAAGAAGTGATATCAAACGAAAAAAAAGAAAAGTGTAAAATTTTAGTGTATAATAATACTCTTTCAATTCCTTTGATTGGGCTTGTATCTGTCATAAGTCATTTTGGCACGTGCACAGGTAATGCAATCAACAGATGACCGGAAATAATCAATGGACTACAAAAATGTTGCCAGAGGCTATGAATTGACATTTAATTATTACCTATGATTATTTTAACAACAAAAATCATGAAAGGTTTCAACTAAGAAGGGTAAAAATTGGATAATACCGGCAAGTTGATTTGAAAAACGTTGTCGCCAAAAAAATCGCCAGGAACGATTTTTTGTCGCCAGAATGAAAATAAAATCGCAAATTGCGACATTGGCGAAGCCCAGCGCGAACCCTGTATGAAATGTGGGCGCATTATGTTGTTGTACCATCTAAAACCCTATAAAAGGTTATTCAAGACTCCTTCTTGTGAACCGGTTTTGCCTTCTCAGAAAAATTTCCTAAAATAGACTTGGAACTCGTCAAGTTCGAAATTAATTCTTACCTTTTTTATAGATTTCACCCAGAATCATTAATCATACATTAATTGATTTTAAAATTCTTCAAAAACCAGTGATGCATTCTCGTACTTATTCCACAGTCTTAATCAATATGCAAATAGGGTGGCAAAAAGAGAGCGGTTTTTTCACAACAAGTTAAACTTATGTCTCGTTTCACTATCAAATGTTACTTTCCGAAATGTTCATTCATGAGAGACTGTAAAATACATCAAAGCGTAGCATACCAATATTCTAGTAACAGAGTTCATTTTGAGAAATGTTAGGGAGTGAGACAAGTAGAGCGTCTCATTCTGTGCACTAACTACCTGTGATGTGAGAAATGATGCGGCCAAATTCAAAATCGAAGCAAAGAACATGTTCAGATGTATGGTGACATAAGTCTGTTCTAGATGCGATGATTCAGTGCTAGGCGTTATCTAATGTAAACAGGTCAGTGGCAAGTTGGAAGACCTTTTATATTGGTAGAACAACATACAGCTTACAAAGTGATAATTTCAAGCGGTCTCCGTCATGCCCCTTTAGGAGCTATTTTTCTTAGTTGGTTATAAACATCTCTTTGTGAAGTCCTATCGCTGGGACAACAGATAACAAAATATCGGAGTAACTGTAAATTTACTTTCTTTTTATGGGCATTTCGACAACTTATGTCTCATTAGTGCATATAAAATCAAAACATTGGACTTCGAAAATTGAACAAAAACTGATTGAGAAAAAAAAATCAATAGGATCTAAACAGAAAGCCAGATTTAGCTAAGAACAGAGTTTTGCATGAGGGGGATGCCCCTTGGAGTGTGATCCAGCATATTATATCAGCCTAGATATATATACAGCGTATGTAGGTACTTCAAAGAAACGAGAAATGAACGAAGAGTTTGAAGTGTAATTGTTAAAAATAGGGGTTTTATTACTAGAGCTACAACTTTCAATTTAAGAACCTCATACTATTGACACATTGTATAAAGAATAATACATTATTTGTGCACTTAATTTGGTATATGTTTAATTGAAAAATAAATTTCAGTTATTGAGAAATACAGCTTTTAAAACAAATTTAAAAAACTGATTTTGATAAAAAAAAATAATTAAAAAAAGAAAAAATAATAATATAAGGAAACAGGCCATAACTATCCACAAAGTATGACTGTTTACTAGTGAGTAATGGCAGTTATGACTTTTTACAGTGAGTAATGGCAGTATTTGTAATTTCAGGAAATTTACTGAAGCGGAATATTTGTGAGGATGAAAGTTATTATTGATATGGAAGAACTGGCAATAAGTGAAACTTTACATAGGAAAAACTCGTTAAAGTTGAGATTTTACGTAAAGCAAGCCCTAAAAGTTTGAGTTAATAAAAACCCAGGCTAGAATTGTATTCAAAATATAATTAACACAGTTTCATCTAAACTGTTCACCAAACTTCAAACGCATTAATTTAGAATTATAGTTAGTGTTTAAAAGACGCCACAGAAATCGGTCCACTTGGGAAGAAGTGTTAATACTATATTTTTCGAAAGGATATGGGGTAAATGAACATGAGACCATAACACATATGTTAACTCCGACTGCAAAAATTTCAATATCTAGAGAAATAGCTTGTTTTGTGTCAATGTCTACAACAAAATGATACTTCAATTTTACAACAAATTGAAATCAGTTCTAAAAAATCACGATTACTATAGGAGTTGTGACAAAAAGACAGACAAAGCCACAGACAAAGAACTCGCGTTCTTAATATGAAAACAACTCCGATTACAATGACATAATATACAGACAAAAATTAGTTGTGATTTTTGTCGCTAATTTTCCTAACATAAATGACAGCTCTTGGTTATTTTCTCCAGTTGCTTTCTTAATATAAAACATTTACTTGCAGACGTCGTTATATCCATACAGGCGTAAATGTTATTCAAATTTTAACAAGCTTCTTATATAATAAATATGGCCACGACAACTTATACTGAGGCTTCATTCCGTGTATGGCACTCGGTATATGTCCTTAGTACTGAATTTGGCTTCCTATTTCGAGATTTTTGGAAATGAGTACTTCTTTTTGGACTACGTTTGGATAATTGCTTCCCATATTATTGATTTTAATGCTGCTGATGAGAGGTTACTCCTTGAAACACGTGAACAGCAAAACGAAATTTACTGTTTTTATGCAACTTCGGTATTTTTTGTATTACTGTTAATTTATTTTCTGCATATGCGCATTTCGACATTTAGAAGTCCATTAACAGAAATATGTAAAAACTGATAGAGAACAAATAACCAAAAGGATCTAAATAGAAAAGCCAAATTTCTGCTAAGGACAGAGCTATGCATGCGGGAGATACTCATGTAAATCGGTCCTTCAAAATTGTGGATATAGTTTTGTAATAAATCTGTCATCTTTTGATCACAGATTTACAGTATGTGACACGTTAAGGTACTATGAGTTTAGACAAATATTTGAGAATGAAAAGAATATGGTATACATTTCTTTGTGATTCTTGTTGAGTAAACTACTTGGTGACAGACTTGCTTTTATCTTAACCTTTCATTCTTTTGGCTACCAAACTTAAGTACTTTTTACTCCTTTGACGGAAAACTTCAGCTCTTTTTATTCCTTCACGATCTTTTGTAGCCTTTTTTTATTTAATTTAATTTTGTCATTATTATTATTATTATTATTATTTTTTTAGTTTTTTAAATTATTTTTGTTTTATTGATTTGTCTGTTTATTTATTTCTATTTACTTATTTTCTACTTTATTATTATTATTTTTTTTTATTTTTTTGCTTATTTGATTTTATTTATTTCCGATGTTTGCTCATATCATTTAATCAGGAGGGTCAAATATGAAATACAGATAGAGAAAGCCTCATGGTGACTTCTAGATGAAGAACAACATTAAAAACGTTGTCTCTTTGCTTGGTTCTACCTTGTACTTGTAGAGTCTTTTTATCATGGGCATTTACTCCACATCCTTTCGATGATTATGAGGGAATAAAAAAAAACACCCACATGTTAAACTACAGATATTATTTCGATATAGTAAAAATTTATAATTCATATTCGGTTGTTCAAAATACATTTTAAGTAATATTCCCTTGAATTCTAAACACTTTGGAAAGTAAAATTCCATTTCAGTGCTACAAATACATTAAATATAAATTACCCTTAGCTTGACATTGTTAATTAATAATTGATTCCGATTCAGTGTATTGATATATTAATTTTTTTGTATAGTAAAAGATTTTTTTTTCGGTTCAGAAACGAGTTAAAAGTCCCGTATAATAAATGTTTTTATTTAGTCCGTCCAAAAGATACACAAGTTGTCCAAATGAATCTTTGCAGAAACTTAATTTCTGTAACTTCAATATTTAGTTATTTATATCCTCTGCTGGAGGATTGCATTCACCATCCGAATAGTCAGTTCTTCGATGTTTGCCCGAAAACTTTCATCCTGAAACTTGTTCCACATGTTGGTTTTTAAACTAAGTTTTAACACATTTAATAGCGCAGCAATGACATTTTATCTTAATATTCTAGTCACTGGTTTATCATTAACATATGATAGCTAAATACATAAAATTAACTTAGTTAAATAGGGTTGTCCGGGTCCCATTATAAAAATAATTCAAAAACATGATCCCTGAAGATAGCCAAAAGATAACACCTGGTTTATCATTACTACCGCTTGAGCGGGTGGTATTTAGTGATTATGGTGTCCGTTCGTCAGTCCGTCCGTTTTAGAATCAAATGGGGGAGCCGGAATATATAGTATCTACCCCAAGGGAAAAGGCGAGATAGGCTGATCTCAAACCCGAAGGCTAAGATATCATGTCCATCCCGAGGCTTGCCGAGGGATGGACAAAAGATATCTTAGCCTGAGGGTTTGAGATCAGCCTATCTCGCATTTTCACGAGGGTTTGATACTTTTTCTCGCTTTAACGTCCTGAAATAACCCGAAAAACTATGGTCAGCTTTTACTTTCACATAGATATATCACAAAAGATGACGTCACAATTACTTTACGTTTACCAAAGCTGGATGGTAACTTCATTGTCAACAATTGGCGCACTATTTTAAATCTCCGTTTAAATAAAAATTGCATTTCTCGCAGTTCATGATACATTTCAGCTTAAAAGGTACATGTCCATTCTTTATTTAAACAGAAAGAGTTATTAAATTAGAAATCAAATAAAACTGGATAAATCGTTTTAAAATTCGAAGCGATGGCAGACATCTTGAATTTTTTGTACGTGCTTGCGATTGATGTGAGAAAGCCCCCCACAAAGGGGTGAGATCAGCTGATCTCACCCACCCCAAATTACGAGATTTCTCTATCCCATAGGCGAGAAAAATATATCTTAGCTCTGCTCACAGTTTTTCTAGTTTGAAACCTGCAATATCTAAAATTAAAAAAAAGAAGAAATGGTTTTCAATTATTAATGCATTTTTTTTACAAAATTACATAAATGCACATACAAACAATTGTATTTCGCTGGATCTGCAAACTGTTCTACAAAACCTATTTCTAATCTGTTAACCTCTATCTTGACAGCCGTAAAACAGGTACTTAAAAAACTGTGCTGCTATTTTTTCAGGAAATGGTGTAAATTATATGTGGATACTAAAAACTATAAAGATCTGCTCGACATCTTAAAATCAGGATCATTAATTATCACACTGTAACAGCATTTAAACTTTTGACCTTTCCACAAAATACTACAATTTCTCATGAACAACTGAAATCTCAGCTGAGAAATTTAATTGATAGATGTTTCTTCCATTAGAACGGCGATCGAATATATACAAGTTAAAAATTGATGCAAAGCATCAATTCGCCGCCAAATTAGGTCAAGTAGAGTGTATGTCTTCGAAATGTGTTATTGTACTTTTATAGTACACGAAATATAAGCTCTGAGCTTAACTTTAACCAATCATTGAACCATGAAATGTAGGTCACGGTGAACAAACTCTTGTTTAACTTTGTTTTCTTTCTTAGAGACATCTGCATGCAAGATAACATGATACTATCTCTTATAGTACCTAAGATATGAACTCTGACCTAAATTCAATCAGTGTCAGTGGACCATGAAATTAAATCCTTTTCCCTCAAAGACATCTGCATGTAAAATTGTTTGATCCCATCTCTAATAGTACATGACATATGAGCTGTCACTTAAACTCTTACAATATATCTAGGTCACTGTGGCCTGATTCTTGTCACTATTGCATAAGATGACGGCCCTTGATAGCTGAACATTTTTAGCGGGAAGGGATATCGGATATAATTTTGAAAGGGAACCTCCTAAGGACCATCCCTGCCAAGTTTGGTCCAAATTGGCCATGCTTTCAAAGGAGATGAAAATAAGAAAAGTTTATGATGGATGACAACGACGAATGCTTCATGGTGGCAATAGTTCACATGACCCTTTGAGTCAGGTGAGCTAAGAACCCCTTTTTTAACAAATGGATTGGATTGTAATATTATATATATAAGAATATTAGTATTTCTTTTTTTGCAAGAATCATTCTGTTCATATTAAAAATTGGTTAGCTGAAGCTATTAAAATGTATTGCATTGGACCAATTTATGTACAGACAATGGCAACAACCTGACAACAGAGTCATTACCTAATAGAATAAAGATTCTTTTTTATTGCACAAGCATACACTGTCAAATTCATTATAGTAACTGAAAAACAATAAAAATAACTTGCTTGATATGTTTATTGAAAATTTTAAAACTTCAAGTAAAAACGTAACAAAACAGATGTGACTAGGACCTTATAACTTTAACTGTATAAAAACATCTCATTTTTTTAGTTGAAAACAATTGTAAAAAATATATATATATAAAATTGCGAAAAAAATGTTAACAATAATGGTTGTTTGTATTAAATATAATCTGTAAGATCATTGTATTCATGTTTGTGATGTTTACTGGTTTCATATTAAAAATGAAACATTCTTCCGTTAAAGATGATCTTACAGAAAATATTTTATATAATAAAATGGCATTTTAGTACATGTTGATTAAAAAATGTTATAAGCGTAACACCCGTGAGAGTGAAACACAGGGCCCGTACACCAACCTCTCAATATGACATTTGTTTTTAATAGTAAATATAGACTGACAACACCAAAATGTCCTAAATTTGTAAGATTGTTTCTCATTTGATTGAATCAGTTGAAGGCTGACTTGTTTTTGGTGATTGTAATGTTGAACCATTGTTTTAATAGACATTCTTAATTAGTATCGATTTATTTCCAACTGATAATACAGTCAACAGCTTATTTTATATATTTGCGTAGTAATTGCCAATAGAGTAATTTAGATTTTAGGCATTTGAGATAATTTATAGTACAGCTGTAACAGTAATCATTACACAGCAGTCAAGCAATTTGACCCGTGTTTATACTTGATGGTATTTTAAAGATGATCGAAGGTCATTATTTTTATTGTTTGGTTTTAATTCATTTTATAAATTGTTCCATTTTTATGATTTTTGTTATTTTTGTTAAAATGATCGGGATCCAAGCACGCTATCTTGACCCACTTCGACAGATTTTTTTTTGTTTTCACTCTCACTAATGTTGACCTATATCAATTAACCTATATCTGAGGCACACGTGTTTGGTAAAAATATTGCGCCGGATACGCTGGTTCTCGCTTTATGTATTTATCATTTTATTATTTTTTTTATGAACAACCAAAAATTAATAGTAATAATAACAATAATAATTGAAAACAATATGCAACCCCCAACTTGAAAACCATTGCAATTAAGGTAATCATGCATCTGCATCATGATATCCAGACACACTCCTCCGGACATGTAACAGAAAAGTCAAGCAAGCATAACCCGTCTCCCTTGTCTTATTGATTTCCCTTTCACATTAGTTATAATATTAATGAAAATTAAATTAATAATTTTGTAAACAATTTCCTTGAATAAATAATTTAAAAATATTTCCTATCTTATTGAAAAGGTATCTTCATTGTAAAAGATTAGGACACATTAGATCGATTCTAATGGAAAACAAACAACTGCTCCTGGTCACGTGCTCCTCTACTGAAGTTTCAAAATATCGTATCAAATATATTCGCCGCCTCCTAGCGGCGAATAATTATCATAGGAAGAGAACAAGCTTACTCTGTGAAATACAACTCAGGATCACAGAAAAATATATAAAGAAAAAGAAATGATTTAAATCTTATTGTTTCTGTTCGACAATATATTTTCCCAGTTTGAAGGAGTATTGGAATTCTAATGTGCACAAAACTGTACACCTCTTAGCCAATGAGACTGAATTCGTCGAAGGGCTTCTCCAAAATGAAGATAACAGAAACTGACCCAGTCCTTTAATTTCAGCTTCAAGTATATATATATATAATATTTATTACTTAGCAATCCTCGCTTTGGTGATTTTCTTCATCTTATCTGTCCAAAAGAGCTCGAAACTTAGGATACTACAGATACTATAAAGTCTTTCACAACGGCCTCGTTCCTCGACTTTCATCTTGAAATTCATAGCAGAGGTACATTACAAACTAGGTAGTATGACAAACGCGATGGTGTTACTTTTCCACTTCACTTTTCCAATAGTCAGCTTCCCTTTTCAACACCAAAAAGCACAAGGATATGGAGTTCACATCTCTTAACTCATTCACTTTTCGTGCTGTTAACATACCCTTCCGGAGCATCTGATGTCACTTTCAGTTTCACTGTAGTTCACACTGTGTGTGCCTCTGTTTTGAATGTTGTGATTTCTAATTCTGTGCTTTTTATCTGTCTAACGTCATTGTTTTCTGTATCTAGCGTCATTGTTTTCTGTGTTCTTGCTTTGGCCATGTCTTCGGACTTCGATTTTTAGCTCACCTGACCTAAAAGGCCATCACTTGGCGTCCGTCGTCGTTCTCCGTCCGTCCGTCCGTCGTTAAAGATCAACTCCTCTGAAACCACTGGGCCAATTGCAACCAAATTTTGTCACAATAGTCCTTGGGGGTGTAGATGAAAAATTGTGTCCGACATGTCCGTGCGTAATCCAAGATGGCCGCCAGTGGGACCCATTGATTAACATTGGACCCTATGGGAAATTTTAATTATTTTTTTTTCTAGTCGGATTTTGATGCAGTTTTTTTCATTGGATTCCTTATGAAAAATAAACATGGCGCACAACTATCAGATTTTGGATAACTCTTTCCCTTTCCGAGCTATAAGGGGTCAAACGGAGCCAAAATCGGACTTTTACAAAGTACCTCAAATTTTTATTTTTCATCAGATTTTGATGGGGTTTCTTTCTTTGGATTTGTCTTGACATGAGCTTTCGGTGACGTGTCGACGGATTTTGCGTAGCTCTTACCGTTTCCGAGTTATAAGGGCCTAAGGGGGCCAAAATCGCACTTTTACAAAGTACCTTATTTTTTTATTTTTCATCGGATTTTGATGGGGTTTCTTTCTTTGGATTCCTCTTGACATGAGCTTTCGGTAGTATGTCAACGGATTTTGCGTAGCTCTTACTGTTTCCAAGCTATAAGGCGCCTTAGGGGGACCAAAATCGCACTTTAACAAAGTACCTCAATTTTTAGCTGAAAATTGTATCTGAGATGTCAGTGCGTAATCCAAGATGGCCGGCAATGGGGTCCATTGATTAACATTAGACCCTATGGCAAATGAATTCAACAATCAACTCCTCTGAAACAAATTAGCCAATTGCAACCAAACTTTGTCATAATAGTCCTTGGGTGGTGTTAAGTAAAAAATTTGTCTGACACGTCCCTGCATAATCCAAGATAACCGCCAGCAGTCCCATTGATTAACTTTAGACCTCATAGGAAATGTATTTAAAAATCAATGTTATTGCATGGATGTACCACTGCTATATACAGGTGAGCTACACAGGCTCTTGGGAGCCTCTAGTTGTAAATTCAACTCCTTTGTTCCTTCGGCAATCTACTGCCGTTGTTTCAATATTTTGTGGTCGATACAATGATTACCTTGACAGAGCTTGGTTGCTTACAAATAAGCTATTAGTATTTAAGTTAGTTACTTTACTCAAGAAGTTTTACGGTTGACATCACAATCTTGTCGAAAGCAATGAGATATATGTTTCCCAGATGACAACAGATCTTCCCTGTTATAGCTAATGTTTTTCCTCTACCGGATTTGACTTTACTACCAGAGTTGACATCTTCAACAGGGCGGATGTCTTATAAGAAACAGCAGACGCTTACTCTACCAGTACACTTGATCTCTCACATGGTTTTTATCAGGTCCATTTTGTTCATCTGTACGTGTCTTCATTTTTTTTATGCGGTGTCTTTATTTCTGTATAACTTCCTGTATAGGGGCTGTAAGTCTCGTCATGTGACACCGAGAAGTCATGATAAAGTTGAAATTTGAAAACGTTTCCCGCTGAATGATGACGTTGCAGTATTATGACGTCCAATGTTTTTGCTTGAAACATCATATTTTCTGTTAAAAATACAACTTCCGGGTACAAATTATGCACCCGGAAGTTTCAAAATTGAACGAGACTTACATACCCTATAGTAAGTCAGAACTGTACCGTCAGAAAAAAGAGAACAATCCAGGGACAACGGCATCATCAAGATTCAAGATTCAAGATTTTATTTACTCAAGACAGAATACACTGTAACGTGAGAATTGAAAGTAAACAATGCATGTAATAGATCTAATAAACAATATAGAAAATTCTTTAGGACAAAATTAATAATAATACAATGTGAATGAAACAATGATAACAATTGTATATCATCCTAATATAATAATATATAATTAACACATCAAAATATTATAAGGGCAGAGACATGTAATCATATGTCTCTGATAAGGGCAATGGTTCTAATAAACATTATAATAAATGTACAATTTTGTTTAGAAATATTGATAAGTTATCCAATACCCTTTTGTTGCACAATGATAACATACCTTTCAATTTTGTCTCGGATGGATTTTTGTAATAGTAACGGGGAATATATTTGTTCCTTTCTGTTTTGATTGCCTCGTGTTGACATATAAATAAATAGTGAAATTCATCTCCAATCCCTTTAAAACATAAATTGCATGTACGATTTTCACGAACTGTATTTTGCCAGCGTCCAGTTTCGACTGGAAATTTGATATTTGAACAGCGAAGTTTAGTTATCATAATACGGCGTTTACTCATTAATCTTAGTAAATAGTTCTCTAATTCAAAGTCTGACTTAAATATGCTATAAAATACACCCCTTGAAGAATTGGCAATATCACTATTCCATTTTTGCACGAATTGGTCCTCGGCAACCATAATATTTCTCCTGCTTACGTAGTGTATGTTTCACAGCTTATTCCTTACACGAGAGTTAGCACAAATTATACAGATGAACAAATATGGTGTACTTGTACTTGAGATAATATATCATGTGTACACTTTGTTCAATTACTTTTATCTAAATTTATGTAAATTCTAAAACCGAAGGATTACCTCCCTCCATCGTATTTTTGTCCTTAGCTATACAATGTATTTGATATTACTGATTAGTCGGATTTCGTTTGGTTTTATGCATTTTAAACATTTTTTTGAATTATGGATTTCCTTTCTTTGGTTTCTAGTGCTGCTGATGAGGAATTATTTTCCGAAATGGCCATACAGCTCATTAAAATTATTGCAGTTGGAGTTAACATATATGTTATGGCCTCATGTTCATTTACTCCATATCCTTTCGTAAAATATTTCTCATTAGACATAGTTATCCCCATGATCGCCTTATTAATCAAGGCTTCAAAATTTCGTATCGTATGATCATGAAAAAGTTCCTTGTGGAAAAATTTGAAGTTTCAGTTCGAACACTGATTCAAGATTCTTTCTGTACTTAATAGCGGGATGATCATTTCTTTTAACTGTCTACGACCTTTAAATGGCAACTGCTGTTGAGTTGCTACCGGACACTTCCGCAATGGAAAGGAAGGTTTGGCTGGCCATAAAACCGGTTTAACCCACCAATTTTTTTTGAAATGCCTGTACCAAGTCAGGACCATTGACAATTTCGCCGGTAGTTTCCACCTGATTTGCCTTTTTTAGTACAGTTTTCTGATACAAAATTTAGTAATATATGAATTATTATTTTTTAATCATTTTTCTTCTCTCTTTATTGAATACACCGACTTAATTCTGTTTTGCAATGTGGCACAATTATTTCTATCACCAGACAGATACCCCGCAGTGAAAGTTATTTCCTGCAATGATACGGTTATTTCTTCACCTCCTATCGCGTTTTAATATATATAACATACTTAGATAACAAACACAAATATTTTACAATTGGTATTAAGAGATTAAATAAAGTTATAAATTATATAACTACACAAAATTGAATATATAACTGGGTCTTGAAAGTTATTTTTAATGTCCTTCAAAATTGTAGTTTAAATATATGCCATAATATATCGTTTATTTAAGTTTTAATGTAGTTTCAACTTGAAATTAAACGTGGATTTGCAGAGTTGAAATAATTGAGACGCTTAATTACATCTATGATTACAATTCCACAATTAATGTTGTGCGGAATGCATCTGGATTTTCACCCCAGGATGAAATTCACAATTAAGCATTACAGTAGGTACGATTGGTTGAAACTTGTTATAATAAAATCACCTATATACTAAAAATCTGGAATTCAATAATATTTATCCACGTTTTTCATCTTTGATCTGAGTCTCGGACATTTATTATGTCGGGGATGGAATAAAAATATTTTCCATAAAAATACCGACCCTTTTTATAGCCTCAATTTTCACCGAGAAGAGCAACGGGAACCCCTACTTTTCATTCATGAATTTGAAAGATCTCAGTACCAATAAATTGTAGGTAGGCCCTTCGGGGTTGAAATTCGGTTGCATCTATTTTTAGAATTGCGTCAAACTGGGGAACCCTCTTTTGGAAATAACAATAATTGCGCTTTTGTAACCCTATAGCATATTCTACTCTAATTTGTAACAAATATATTCCAATTTTAACACTGTACTAGCTTTCTGTCAAGTATAAATAACACCAAACATGCTATGTGTCAGTTATTGAATGATTGCGTATTAATTCCGAGTAATATTTGGGCTAACCTAACACTGAAAGAAGCGTGCTATATATATTATAATCTTGTCCTTTTTGCTTCCATATATACTAGTATGATGCTCCGTTGCATTCTGAGAGGAGAAGTATCAAATGCATACCAATATCCGGCCACCTAGGCTATATATTTTAGAGCGCTGGACATATTTACATAGCCTAGGAAACTGAGTGTTCTAGAGCGCTGGACAAGCAAAGTCGATGTTGCCATAGACAACAATAAAGTATGGCCTCAAATTAAGCCGTAGACCTTGCTGGATTTTCTTATGCTAACGGGTATAAAAAAAATGGTTCTCATCACTGTAGACATTCGGAATCCAATATTCTACCTTTAAAACACACCTTGCCAATATATCATTCATACCAAAATTAAAATCCTTTCATTCAACCCAGAATCATAGTCAGTTTAAATCTAGACCAAAGCAAATATTTTTATTGGTTTTATATAAAATATTTTAGTACCAAATGGAGTGAAACAAATGTGCTACAAAATATGGTTGTTAAGGAATCATATATTATAGTTTTACAAAGATATTTAAATATGTCACCTCATTCAGATTATTTTAGCAGAAATGCTGTATATTGATATAAATACCTTAAAACCTTATAAAGATATTTTATGTCAAAACTAACATCCTCTAGGTTATGCTTAAAATGAATAACTCCGACTTTTTACCACAGTGGGGGATACAATTAGCTGATATGAGCTATTTTGTAGAGATATATTAAGGAGCCATTGATAAGGTTCGTCCAAGGTACAGGTGACACAAGGTATATACCAACATCGATGAAGATTTAGGGATTATAAAGAATGGCATATTAGACATAAGTCAAATCCAAAAATGCTCGAGTGGGTATTGAGACAAATTTTTCTTTTTAAGATATTTTATGGTCATTTTCTGAATATCATTGAAATATTTCAACTATTTAAATGTATAAAATGAAATAGGTATATAATAATACTGTTTTTCGCAGGGCAATATCTACTTTAACATCTGCAGGAATGTTAAGTGCGTACTATAATACGATTTCCTTTTGCTGGGATATAAAGTGGGCGTTGTACCCGCAGGGTCGTGTCAGATTCAAGTTAATAAGCATAACCATATGTATCATTAGCATTTGCAATTCAGCAATGTAAATGTCCGGGGTAAATGTAAGGAGTACTTTGATAATAAATAGTTAAATACCCGAGTAACTGTAGATTTTGTGCACATGGCCATTTCGACAACTTTTGTCTCTTCAGTGCAGATCAAATAAATACAATTGAAAGACCATCAGTACGGGACTTTTTAGTACTGTTAGTCACCGAAAAAGTTATTTTATCTTATGAAAAAATCAATACATCGAGAGGGAATCATTTAGTTACTCACACTGTTGAGTTTAATGTGGATTGTAATTAATCGATTTGCAGCGTTCCAGGCTAATCGTTTTTCGGCAATGGAAATTTAGAAAAGGATTTCCATGTGGGAAAAATTATAACTTCAATTCAATTTCTTAAACTGTTTTAGGGTTTGTATATTTATTTCAATAGGTAAAGAATCCAGTCATTCCCGCTTACTGGTATCTGATGCAATCATTTCTGCTTTCAATTATACATATGGAATATAGGACATTTTGTTTTTTATACGGACTTTATCACGGCCAGTATCAAGTGAGCCCGTTAGGGCGAGCTTGATGCGTTACGCCGTGATAAAGTCCGTATCAAAAACAAAATATCCTATATTTCTTTTATCGGTCATTCACAAAATAATAAATAAAACTCTATAATAACTTGCAATAAGCTGAAATTTCTACTTTAGCACTATTAATCAATTGTTTTTGCAATAATTTGTATGCATTCTTCATTCAACGTATTACGCGTATGAGCACGACAAATAGTACAAAAACATGACGTCAGCATAGCAACCCGCGCATGACGCCTTAACAGTGACCGATATTTTTGTGATAGTTTCCAGTTCGGTGATACTGACAATATCAGTCTCTATAGATCAAAGGAAATTCATACAAATTACCGATAAAGGAGTTTCTACGTCAAGTCCCGTATTGAAAATGGAGAACAATTAACTAAACGTATTTAAATTCAGAAGAAAATCAGCTGAAGAACGGGTGATGCTCTTTAGTTTTAAATATATTTTTCAAAAGTGAAGATATTGAGTTAAAAGAAGTTTTTTCAAAGGAATTTTCAAAACCGAACTTTTCGCTATCAGTATGACGGGTGCCACGCGTGGAGCAGATCATCCTTACCCTTGATGAAACCTCAGTTTTTGTGAGGGTTAACACTGCTTTTTCTTTAGTTTTTAAAAATTTTTTTAATTTGTTTTGTATTTGTCATACTGTCTCAATTCGTGTTGGATGTGAATCGCCGTGATTTATATTTTGTTATTATCGAATTCCCCCTTTTCTATTTTTTGCATCGATATTTGTTTGTCGATGTATTTAGTAAAAACATGGTGCTTATGCAGTAATTTTGTATATCATCTAGCCCCCACAAACTAAAAATATATCATCTAGCCCTCACAAACTAAAAAGGCAACGTTGCTTTAGGTTCCTGGCGTTAAATTTAATCCTGAAAAATCCTTTCGAACAAAATTAGCGTTGCAAAGAGTTTTACCTTAGAATTCTGCTTAACATTTTTTTCACGTCTTTCAAAGGGGTTGGTAGTTTCTTATTTGGAAAAGGAACTGAGAAATCAGTTTCCTGTTTTGCTTTGGTAGACATATAACGATTGTAAACACTGTACGAATTTAACAAGTATTGACCGGTAAATTAATCCACTAATCCACAATTTCAACAATACGTTCACTAATCCTGTTTCAAGGTACGTGCCAGACAAGTGCAATCTGTTTCATGCCTCTGCAGTTTCAATATATGCAGTTCCTAAAGAATTCATGACTAGGTAGTCAAAATTACCCGTTTACAGTAAGTATTTATAGCAACTCCCGGATATCAACTGCACAAAATATATTGAGGATAAGGTCTTGATTTGACCTGTTAAACAAGGAAGAAATACTGTTAAAATATTTCGTTGGAATTCCGACAAAAAAGGCCGACATTAACCACGCTTGTCATTTAAATTCAGTAATATCTTAGAATAGCGAACAGAATGTTGATTTCTAAGTAAGAGTACACATGGGGTACACATTTACAAGAGGATGTTAAAAAGATCCATAGAATGAAAAGTAAAAAATCGAGAGTAATAAGATACTGTAACAACATAGAAATATTAAAAATGTTCTACAATGCCAAAAAAAAAAGAAGCAATATTTTACGAAAGGATATGGAGTAAATGAACATGAGAACATTACACATATGTTGACTGCAACTGCAATAATTTTAATGAGCTGTATGGCCATTTCGGAAATTAATTCCTCATCAACAGTACTAGAACCAAAACAAAAATAAACCCATAATTTAAAAGATTGTTTAAAATCCATAAAACCAAACAAAATTCAATTCGAATAATCAGTAATATCAAATATAGCTAAAGACAAAACTACGATGGAGGGAGGTAATCCTTAGGTTTTATAATTTACATAAATAGATAATAGTAATTGAATGAAGTGTACACATGAGATATTATCTCATGTACAAGTACACCATATCTAAGAAAAATAAAGAGCATACATCTCTACCACGATTAATTGTTTTACCAACTCCACACTGCAATAAAAGACAAACTCCTGTATTAAATATTTTACGAAAGGATACGGAGTAAATGAACATGAGAACATAACAAATATGTTATCTCCAACTGCAATAATTTAAATGAGCTGTATGGCTTTTTCGGAAATTAATTCCTCATCAGCAGCACTAGAACCAAAATAAAGGAAATAAATAATTTCAAAGAATGTTTAAAATCCATAAAACCAAACGAAATTCGAATAATCAGTAATATCAAATATAGCTAAGGACAAAACTACGATGGAGGGAGTTAATCCTTAGGTTTTAGAATTTACATAAATTTAGATGATAATAATTAATGAAGTGTACATGTGTACACATGAGATATCATCTCATGTACAAGTACATTGTACACCATATCTAAGAAAAAATGAAGAGCATACATCTCTACCACGGGGAATTGATTTACCAACTCCACACTGCAATAAAAGACAAACACCTGTGTTAAATATTTCACGAAAGGATATGGAGTAAATGAACATGAGAACATAACACATATGTTAACTCCAACTGCAATAATTTTAATGAGCTGTATGGCCATTTCGGAAATTAATTCCTCATCAGCAGCACTAGAACCAAAACAAAGGAAATCCATAATTTCAAATGTTGTTTAAAATCCATAAAACCAAACGGAATTCGAATAATCAGTAATATCAAATATAGCTAAGGACAAAACTACTAAGCAAGACTTCTTAAAGCAAGTAATTTACCTTGATTGTTTATTCTAATAACAAAATACCGAAGTTATTTATGTCTCATCAGTGCAGATCGAGCCAAAACATTTGGAATTCCATTGACCGAAAAACATGTTAAAGATGATAGAGAACAAATAACAAAATAGATCCAAATAGAAAAACAAAAATCCAGCTAAGGACAGAGCCTTGTTTTCTCTATTTTTATATATAAAATGAAACTAAAACTACATTTAAGTACCAACGGCACTTGCACAGATTTCGATATTGACTTTTTAACCAAACTATCAGGGGAAACAATCCGCTCTGCTAGATTTCCGTATTTAAATTAAGATAAAGCATGTCATCCTAGTACTTTGTCATTTTGAATGGACTTTGGCTGTCTTTGCATGTTTTCCGTCATGCAGTAATGCCCGGGATAAAATAACTGGAAAACTACTAAAGTCCAAACTATAATGACAATAAAGTGCAACAGCTTTGGAGTATTTCTTTCATCAACCAGGTACTGAAGCATATATCATTTATATTTTCTAATTCTTCTATTTGCCCAACTGATTCTTTAAAGCATTGTTATTAAGACAACAAACTGTAAGAACACTCTAAACTTATTTTGACTTTAATATTGTAACGTCATAAATAATTGAATATATAAATATGTTGAAAATAAAATAAAATATAAAATCAAGCAGCACAATGTAATTTGTACACATTGATGCAATTTTGGTACTCATTGGCGTAACTCAACCGTATATTTGCTGGAAGGTTTACACATTAATTTCACCACTTTAAATAAAAAAAATCAATAAGAATGTAGTCAGATTTTTAAAATGTGGTAAGACAAAAACGTGAAAAATTGGTGCAATTTGGGTTCTATCAAGTTTCTTTTAGTCAAGATTCCATAACATCATAGTCGATCACTCATTTCAATTCATCATCGACTCAACATATAGTTTGTAAGAAATTAACAATGAAGGAGTGGAGTAAATGGAGTCACTACAAATAAATAGTAAAAATAAGCAATGGAACAACGCCTTATTGTTGTTCTTCATCACCACGATGCTTTCAACAATTAGCTTTACTAATAACTCAGTAGGTAAGTACAAGACGGCTCCTGGGCGGTTTGGGTAGAATTCATTGCTAGATGTCGAGCAACGCTACATCCACATCAATTACCTTTTGATCCATGCATGCGGGATTGTCAACATACATAATCTTAACTGGCAAGGTGTTCTTACAATCGCTCTCATCCATTGCCCGACAAAAAACCTATTAGAAGACAACAAACATATTTTTATTGGTCACACAAATTATCTAAAAAAAATACATGTACATTAAAATGAGTTTCAATATAGTTTTAGATCTTTGAAATTTCAAAGTGATACAATTTCTAGAATTAGATTATATGGTTTCCCAAAACTAAGTCTCATAAATCTAAGCAGTAGTTTAGGTTGTTGCAGATTCTTTTATTGTTCAGAGAAGCAATGCATACAAAAAGTATATTTGTTTTTATATGTGAGAAAAATTTATAGGGTGTAGAAAAGCTGTGCATGCGACAAACCCCTAATCTCATAGCAAAAAAATATGTTTACATTCTTTAAAATCATGATGTCGTATTCCCTTTCTTTTCAAAAGGAAAAGCGCAAAGCATCTGAATCAGTGGCATGTTAGACACTCTGCTTCGGTGGTAATTTATTTTTTCCATCAATAGAAAATAAAAGACATGTCTAAAATAATTCTCCCTTAACACGCACTGCTTCATGGTAGATCTAATGTCTCTAAATTCTTTCACTTAAAACGAAAGTTTTCAGTAAACACCTACAATGAATAAAAACCACAATGTCATACCATAATCCACTAGAGAACTGCACAAGAAGACTAAATAAAAAAGACAAATGTAAACAACGATAGAAACTCGTGATCAATAGCAAAGGTTAACAGTAGGGTTTAACGAGTTTATGGGTACCCAAATTCATCTTTTCTCTATCCTGTTTCCCATAGTATAATTGAAGTACAAATAAAACCCAATACAAGTAAATTGCTTATCCAAGACAACTACCTTGAAAATGAAGGAAGAAGACAAAACGTAATTTTCAAATATGGGTCATGGAGTGCTCTTTGCTAAACTGCCGGCTAGCTCAATGAGCTTAGTCTGCTGGTTAAACACTGTCGCACTACGTATTTCAGTAGACATTAGAAGTATCAGCGAGAATCCAGTATGAGTGCAAAAAATTTTAGGTCATTGGAGCCCAAAGCCATGCAGAATATCCTGTGAACATCCATTTATCAATACACGTATACATAAAAAATGTAAATGGTGTCATAATTTTTCTTGATCATTTTTGGCAGTTTTGTTGGCATTTTGAACAACATTTCCATAAAAAAGAGGACGAGAAATCCCTTAGTAATGAGCTATTTGTGAGTTACGCCATATTTCGATAGCATATTTTCTATAAAACTTCTTAAAAGCAATTTAGGAAAACTGAAACTTTGCTGTAAAAGTTTGGATGCAATAGTAAGGCTATGTTCATTAAGGTCGTTAAGAGTAGTACAGATGCGTCCGAATCATACCAGTTGAGATATATAAATTTTTTAGGATGGAGCTAGAGGAAATCGTCGTCAAGAAAAGGGAATTTAAAAAAAGTGATATCAGTATCATCCCTTTTATCATAAATTTTACTTTAAATTTTACAGAGTCAAGAACAAGGCAGTAGTTAGAATCACTGTTTGCTTTATGTTTCAATTCTTCTGGGTAGATTAGGTCAACAAAATCTTTAACTGGAGATTATCGATGGTCAGGATATCTGTTATCGTTGGAAATTGAAATAAGTTTATGGATGTTTGTTACGCTTCCATTTTGTAGTTTTTTCCTAAGTCCCGTTCGTAGTAGAAAAAATCTTAATTTAGAAATCAATTTGTTCCCATGGGATTTAAAATGGCCTGTTGACAAACAATGTTACAGAAACAAACAAGTGATGTGTAGCAAAAACATCTATGATTTAATTACAGCATCGAAAATCAAGGATCAAATGATAGTTGTAAGTGATATTATAGAAGGATCATAGCTTTTTGTTACAACATATGAACTTCATTGTGATTGTAATATTCAGCCATTGTAAGTGTTTCTTGTTATCTTTTTTTCATTAATTCAGACCAGAAAATTAAAAAGACCATTGAATAAATTGTCCCAATTTGCATTTTATAAATTCATGGGGAAGCTTTGTATAATGTGAAGAAAAATCATAACTGTCAATAGATCTCAAATGAATTTTAATATTTAACAAAACTTCAATAGAATTTTTTAGACTCTTAAATGTTATTTACACCAGTTGAGTTTGATAAATTTTTTCACAGTTTTTTATAACTAACTCCTTTATACAGGTAAATGCACTTGGTAAATGGCTGGATACAAAAGGGTAAGAACAGTTACTCGATGCCGAAATAAACAATGTTTGTAGGGATTTTTGTGAAGCTTAAAAAAAAATACCGCAGTTACTGTGAATTTAGTTTCTGCAAATACACATTTCGAACAACTTATGTCTTTTCAGTGAAAGTGAATCGACACATTTGGAAATACGTGTAAAAACTGATAGAGAACTAATTACCAGTAGAATTTTAAAAGGAAAGCCGAAATCAAAGGGACCAAGTAACAACGTGTTATCTGTAAGTGGAACATTTCCGTATCTATATAATGCTCTTAGATATATGGAAGTTTAAGTTTCACGCCTGTACTGCTAATGCACAAGTTCATGAAAATCCCGCCAAATTTATCCGAACTATAATCATTAGCATTTTACAGTGGGTCGGTAGATCTCAGATATGTCATATAATGTCTCGCACTAAAACATCTGCAAAATCTGTATAACTCGATTCACTGTGTTGAAGACCGTACGGTGACCCCTAGATGCTTTGTTTTGGGTCTTTTTAACCTGGATATGGGATGTTTTCTCCTTGACATTTACCCCATTTCCTTTCTTTTTCATATTTAGAAATTTCATAACCAACTTCTATAGATATATATGTTTTCTAGCATTTTCAGTAAAATGAAGTGAAGAATATAAATAGTACAGACTAATAAAGGATGGGTTGCAATAAGGCCGTTTTCCGGCCCACCTGGAATTTTTGTATCACATGTTTCAATATAACCTACAATATATGTAGTTGAAGATTGTACCATAAAATATCAAAACGCGTATATGCAAGTCACTTGATTTTACTAGTGCTCATGCCAAAAGAAAAAAGATTGGCACATTGCCAAAACAACAATGAGCCTCATTTTGATATTGAAATAATATGCTAATGGTGCTATTCTATCCGTAATAATTTCTTGAAAGGAAATAAAACAGTTTATGATAGATTACTCTCTTTGAGAGGAAAATCTACACAAAAACTTCATTTTTCTAGGTAAATAGAGTACTATCCCATCCCATTTTTTAATATTGTCTGGATATTACCATGATTTTGTGCTCGTCCGACATATTTTCATATACTAAAACATATTTCTATATTTGATGCATGATATCACGTTAGTGGACTTAAATAAAATGATTTTGTCGACTTTAAACGCTTGATTGGTATTAGCATCTGTTTTACCCTTAAGATATTTTTTTCATTTTCGAAATTTTTGCTTCGAATTCAAATTCTGAGACATGGATTGTTGCAATGTGAATATTTTGCGCTCTATTTGGTATAGTTGAAGAATATGTGTATTAGATATTAAGAGGTTTAACTATGAATTATACCAATGAGACCTGTAAAACTAAAGATGTATGTTGCCAGTGCCGGTACCAAGTCCGGCTATACCGAGTTCCTATCGTTATATATGTTTGTCTTTTGTCATTTTATTGTTTTTCTTATGCAGTTCCCTGGTTGATTGTGACATGTGGTTGTAATGTTCGGCCATTGTAAGTGTTTCCTGTTATCTTCCCTTCATTAATGTATCTGTTATATTTTAACTCAGGAAGGTGCTTGTTAAATTCATATATTTAAACATCATTTCTGTCCAAGTTTCACCTCTACAGGCAAGTTATAGGGGCTCTTGTTACATATCGAGAGTAGAACCCTTTTCTCATACAAATTACTATTAAAGGACAGTTATAAAACTGAAGATATAATATATAAAGGTAATATAGGAAACAAAGAAGATTGAAAATACAAAGAAATTGGAAAATTGATGATCAAATTTCTTCGCGATATTGTTTTCTACATATGCACAGATGATGCTTTAAGGCTTTAAGGCAATTGATTATTCTACGGCTCATAATTATTGTTTCAAATACAAAAAAAACACAATTTTATATCGGGTAAAACAACCAAGGTAAAATTAACAAAATAAATTTCATCTACTTAACAAACCAGATCTTGTTCAGCTTAAATGGCAAATTGCCAGGTTAGAAAAAAAGCTCATGCAAGGTCAAGAATACTAGAAAAACCACATTTACTGAGAATATTGATGTGTATAAAGCTATAATTTGCATACATAAATCAATCAAACATTGATAAATGAGACAAATAAAAAAAGAACATCAAAAATATACTGATTTTTTACTTAAAAAATACAATTTTTTTCATTTTTTTTTATATGACTTGCACGCGGAACCAGCTTGCATGCATAATTCTTAATTAAATAATTAATCTCTTGTAGAATTATTAGCTTGGTTCCGAATGCAAGGCAGTGTTAAAATTGAGATTGAACATGCCCCATGTTGACTATTTTTCCAAAGGCTGAATGTTAATTGCCATCGAAAGGGGTATTAGAAATTAGCTAATTTCAGTGGAATGAAGCAATGTTTTGAAAAAAAAAATCTAATATGGTTAAAAACTACAGATGTTTTGGTGTTGAAAGGGTTCTAAGGAATAATGGTTTTACTAATTTTTATTTATTTATTTTTTTTGGGGGGGGGGGGGGGGTGNTATGCAAATTAGTGGGCCGGTTTAAGGCCTTAATGCAACCCTTTTAGTTAAAAAAAACTGATTGTTATGGAAGTATCTATCTCGTCTAAAGATTGCCTTTCACACTGTCGTAGACTGATTTTGTAAAACATAACTTATTCTCTGCTCGACTTTTTCTTTTTATTTAATATGTTTTCTCAATAACGGAAATTTCACTTCCTGAGCTCAAAATTTCTCGATTAACTTGAAAAGTGTAAAGCCTTGTTTGATTTTATTGATAAAGTTTCAGTCTACTTCTTTTGAGCTAAATATAGTTTTGCAGTCAACTATATTTGTTCAAATTTGTATAAGCCTGCTTTACAATATCTTTTTATAACTCTACCAATACCAGTCTATATATAGTTTACATGTAAAGTTTACCTTGATGAGATCGTAGCAATCAAAGGTTTTTATTTGCCTTCTGAGGAGACAAAAATTGTCAAAATGACATCTGCATAAGTAAAGTTGATAGAGAATTATGTGTTTAGTTATTGATTACTACCACTATCGACCAAGCGCGAATCGACGAGATCATTATGATACTTAAAACAATATATGCGATTGTTGAAAAAATCATTATTACTGTCATAAACATTATTGATTTTATGACAGTAATAATTCCTTTATTGGAATCGCATCTATTGTTTAGACTCTGATTATGATCCCATTGATTCGCACTTGGTCGATAGTGATCACTAGTTGGATGTATCTCCCTGACGGATATTCAACCAGACTTTACAACAATGTTTGATAGGTCATTTAAAAAAAAATGCTTATTTCGGTCCGATCCAAGTAAAAAATATCCTCCAGAGCGGAAGATAGTTTGACATTGTACCATATGGGGGAATATTATCTGCTCTGACACTATTGAAGCAAATTTAACTGAACTGTACTGGAATGATGTATTGAGGGTCCTTTAGCATTCCCCAAGTTCTTAAAACGAATATTTTTTTACAAACAAAATTGGCATTAACATTCTTAATAAAATATATTAATTGCTACAACGGATGTAGAAATAACTAAGCGTTAAATCAGTTGTACATTGTTGATTATAATAATCATTCATGTTCAAAAATGTGGGATTAGACAATTCTACAAGATGGTTCACATTTTCAAGTCCAAAACGAAGCTTACCGAGTTTCTGATGATAGGAAATTTGAAATCGTGGATGGAATTGTCTTGTCTCTCAATATTTAACCATGCTGATGGTTTTTCTCACATAATTTTATCTCGACCGAATATTTAAAGTATATAAATCAACATGGTCGCCATGAAACAAAAATGCACTTTCTTAATACCAAAAATACCGATGTTGCATAAAAACTGTAAATTTCGTTATGCTGTACACGTGTTTCAACTAGCCCAACATAAGTGCAGATATGTTCGGTATTTGAAAAGATCGAGTGCGTTTGGGTTTTGTGCAAAAGTACATTTTCAAGTCCAAAACGAAGCTTAACGAGTTTGTGATGATAGGAAATTTGAAATCGTGGATGGAATTGTCTTGATGAAAATGGATCAAGCGTGAACAAGATGAAGACCTTGATTCCCTTTCGGGGTGGATTAAGGCTGTGAGGTCGATGATACTTAAACGAATCAATCAGCTACGAGGGTCAATGAGAACTAAAGCATCATCAATTTTCAAAAATGCTCATGTGGCTAGTTACTTGTCCTCCATTCATGACAAATATGTCGTCGTTCCTGCCGATAAGGCCCCAAATAATATCAATTTTATTTGCAAAAATTATTATATAAATTGTTTAAAGAAAGAACTTGGCATTGATAATTCCAACGGCAATCTAACTTACGCAGCTACTACTCTGTCAAAGGAGGAGATATTACAGAACCATAAATCTGTTTTGCTTTCCTTCGGGATTTCCACCAAGGATGAAGACACAGATCTCCCCTCTTTGTACTGGGTACCTAAGTTACATAAATGCCCATACAAAGAACGATACATCGCTGGATCTGCCAAATGCTCTACAAAACCTAAATTGCTAACCTCCATCTTGACAGCTGTTAAAGAGGGCCTTCAAAAATACTGTGATACTTGCTTTTGAAGAAGCGGTGTAAATGAAATGTGGATTTTGAAAAACTCCAAAGATCTACTTGACATCTTAAACTCTAGATCATTATCACACTGTAACAGCATTAAAACGTTCGACTTCTCCACACTTTACACTACTATTCCTCATGAACAACTTAAATCTCGGCTGAAAGGTTTAATTCATAGATGTTTCTCACGTAAGAACGGTGAACAAAGATATAGGTACATTGTTGTAGGTAGAGAACAAGCCTACTTTGTGAAAAATTACTCCGAATCGGAGAAAAAATATACAGAGGAAGAAGTGATTAAAATGTTAGAGTTTCTGATCGACAATATATTTGTCCAGTTTGGAGGACTTGTTTTTCAACAGATTATCGGAATTCCTATGGGAACAAACTGTGCGCCTCTCCTAGCCGATCTGTTTCTTCACTCTTATGTAGCTGAAATTATCGAAGGGCTCCTTCAAAATAAAGATAAAAAACTGGCACAATCCTTTAATTTTAGCTTCCGTTATATAGATTATATTTTGTCGCTAAACAACCCTCGCTTTGGTGATTTTCTTCATTTGATCTTTCAAAAGAGCTCGAAATTAAAGATACCACAGGAACTTCTACATCAGCTTCGTTCCTTGACATTCACCTTGAAATTGACAACAGAGGGAGACTTCAAACTAAGCTGTACGACAAACGCGATGACTTCACCTTTCCAATAGTAAACTTCCCTTTTCTTTGTAGCAACATCCCAACAGCGCCGGCATATGGAGTTTACATCTCCCAGCTCACTCGCTATTCAAGAGCCTGTGTTCGATACAGTGACTTCCTTGATAGAGCCCGGTTGCTCACAAATAGGCTACTTCAACAAGGGTATGTTACCTAAAACTTGAAGTCATCCCTCCAGAAGTTTTACGGTCGACATTACCATCTTGTAGACCGCTATGGGATATCTGTTTCCCACATGACAACAGATCTTTCCCTTTAAAGCTTAATTGTTGTTTCCTCTACCGGATTTGACATGTTCAACACGGCGGGTGTCTTATAAGAAGCAGGAGATGCTAACTCTACCGGTGCACCTGATCTCACCCATGGTTTTTTATTGGGCCCGTGTTGTTCATCTTTGCGTGTGAGTGTCTTCATTTTTCTTTTCAGTGCCGTACCCATGTTGTGTCTCTGTTTTTTCCGCCTTTTTTGTTTCTGGTGTTGCCATTGTCCTTGGATTGTTCGCTTTTGGATTGACGGTTCGGTTCTAACTTACTTGTCTCTCAATATTTAACCATGCTGATGGTTTTTCTCACATAATTTTATCTCGACCGAATATTCAAAGTATATAAATTAACATGGTCGCCATGAAACAAAAATGCGCTCTCTTAATACAAAAAATACCGATGTTGCATAAAAACTGTAAATTTCGTTATGCTGTACACGTGTTTCAACTAGCCCAACATAAGTGCAGATATATTCGGTATTTGAAAAGATCGAGTGCATTTTGGTTTTGTGCAAAAGGTACAAAACTTTCAAAAATATTCTTTGAAGTTGCGCTCTAGGAATTTTCAAAGTGAAGCGATGAGAATTTGGATGTTATCATGTCATTTGTTCGAAGTTGAGTGGATTTTGACGTTAAGCATGTTACGCGACGTTATTTGCATTGTGATGTCAAAGGAGTTAATGAAATGTGAGATGCATGAATCTCACACTGGTGTCTTACACAGAATGTATGCATCCCTATAGTAAAGAAATCCGAGAAATCAGTAAAGCTCATCCTTTGTGTTTGAAAATAAATTGTATTTTGATTGAAAAAGTAGAAGTTCAGTGGCTGAACCGATATCGTTCACTTAACATTTGGCGAATTTCGACAACTAATGTCTTTTAGTGCAAAATCAAATCAAAACAAAATGATGCTTCGCTTAAAAATCAGAGGTTAAATTATGTTCGACGTCGGATCTGAATGGATGGAGCAATGATCTCAAATAACCTTCAACATTCCTGAAAATGATTGGGGTTTCAGACGAGAACAACAAAATATGATTTTCTCATATGGCCCAGTGTAACTGTGTTCTGAGCAGCTTGCCACAATGATTTTTCTTTGTCGAATCGGAACAAAATTAGCAGTCTTTGTAACTAGGACTTCACATTATGAAATGAATTGTTCAAATAACAAAAATACCGATTACGGAAGTAACTGTTAATTTATCTTTTGCATATGCGCATTTCGACAACTTATGTCTCATCAGTGCAGATACAACCAGAACATTTGGAAGTCCAATAACCTAAAACGTGTCAAAGCTGATAGAGAACAAATAACCAAAAGGATCTAAATAGAAAAGCCGAAATTCAGCTAAGGACAGAGCTATGCACGAGGGAGATACTCCTTAGTTTTAAACAGAATTTTATAAAATTTAGATATTCAAATATAATTCAATTAAATAAAGCAGTTGCTGAAATAATCACATGATTTTTTTTTGTAGATAAATGTGATCATATGACTTGTAAAGTAAATGTTTGTATTTGTAAGGTGGTTTTCATTGTTCTAAATATATCTTGTAATGTCTATATTTATTCAAGTGACAAAAAATCTGTCATCCTTTTTTAAATCGACGGGTATACAGGGCATATTTTAAGAAGAAGTATAAACAAATAGAAGTTCTACTTAGTCAATTAAAGTATTAGCTCAAAATGTCTTCACTTCCGGACAATCTAGTTCGCTGCTCTGTTTTTACAATTTATAGAAACAAACCATTAGTTGGTTTGAAAGCTACTAATTTAATTCCAAGTTTGACAATACATACCGAAGCAAAACAGGGAATTTAAGATAAAAAAGGGTAATTAAGATATTACACAAGTGGGAAAAATGGTCAAAAATGAAAATGAACAATAACGCCAGAAATATGTAACAGCTTGCAGCGTGAAAACACAAACTGGACGCATCATCATGTATCAACGCCTAAAATAAAATTAAAAAAAAAAAAAACTCAATAAACTTCTCGTCTGACAATTAGTATAAGAGGGTATATAGGCTACAATGTGATATTATAGGACTAGTAAGGTTAGATTAAGAGCCAGCACTGGCTTGTTTTTAATATTACAAAAAGTGTGCCCTTCAACTTCAATGTGTACTCGTTGCTAGTAGATTCCATCAATAAAGCGTTGAAAGGTAAATATTTATATAAATTGTATTATTTTACAGTTGACTTCTTTTTTAAGATCTAAATATAGCTTTGCCATGTCATTATCGTCTATATTTGTACACATGACACATTAAGCTATCCCAAGTCAGTACTGTTATCATATGGTCACGCTACTCGGTAATATGACTATGTAGCCCCTGTGACGTGTATGTCACACCTGTCACATACGGGACGACATTGTTTAAATTAGCTGCACTGCATGATGCAAGACTTGTGATTTCCGCATGCTTTATACATGTATCTTGGTTGGAAAAATTACCACTAAACATTGTTCATTTTTTACATTTTTCTCGATTATACACAAAGTAATGATCATTGTGGGAAAATATTCGAATCTACAATAGAGTGATTGAACAAGGTCACAGGAATATAGCATTGATAACAAAGTATAGTACTATTTCTGAGAAAAAAAGAGTATTTGATAAAATATCATTATATTGCCGATGTAAACACTATTTAAATAGGAGGACATCTCAGTGGGGTAGTGATATTATGAGTTGATGTTCCACCATTTCTCATAGTAATTTAATGTTTCATATGTTTTGTATTTTTCGTATTAGTGAAAGACATCTAATGCTAAAATGAAGGTTTCTCCTGGTAGTTACATATTGATGTTCCATTTTCATGTTTTAATTATTTGTTTTTCAATTGTTTGCATTATTAGTCATGATAAATAATGATGAAATGAAGTGTTCTGGGATTTGATATAGTCATATTATGAGTTGATGTTTCACTATTCATCCGATTTTCTATCAACACGTGTATATGTTTTAATACTTTGTTTTAAATGCGTTTAATTTAATCTGAAGAAAAGACAACAACTGTCATTATGGCAAGGTTCATAGCTAAAATTAATTGCAGTCACCTTATTTTATTGTTTTATTACCACCGGGTCGATAACTAAGCTGTTGGACAGTCACCGATGATATCACATCGTTACCAGCTTAGTTATCTGGTACTTCGGTTCTGCTTCAAAAACCGATGACTTTAAGAGAGTCTGAAAAGCATAGGCAGTAGAATACTCTAAGAAGTTCCTTCCTTCTTCAAAGTTTAGACTTTTTAGTTGTCTGTCACCTATTAAGAATGTTTTTAATGTTGGTCTTTCAAACTATTGATTTCTATCGGCACTGAAGAGACAGAAGTCTAGTTATCTTGAAATTTGGTAAATTGTTCTTTAACCGCCATATGAATGTTTCGACAAGTCAAAGGATTTTCATTTTTTTCAGAGCACATGAGATATTTCTCGAGATTTTTGTCTTTACCTTGAGATTAAATAACAATTAAAATGCCGAAGTTAATTTGTTTTCTTGTGTTTTGCGCTGTTCTTTAAGATGTATGTTCACAAACTGGCACAGTAAGGTAGAATCGAATCGTCAGGTCAAACACAAATAATCCAAAGAAGTTTGAAACGCAAACAAACAAAGATAACATACAAGTACGCCTTGAGATTAAATAACAAAATATCGAAGTTAATTTGTTTTCATGTGTTTTGTGCTGTTTCTTAAGAAGTATGTTCACAAACTGGCACAGTAAGGTAGAATCGAATCGTCAGTTCAAACACAAATAATCCAAAGACGTTTGAAACGCAAACAAACAAAGATAACATACAAGTACGGCACCAAAGAAAAATGGAGACACGCCTACAGATGAACAACACCGACCCAATAGAAAACGTGCTAAATGTATCATCCTTTTTTTGACCCTAGAAGTCCCACATTTTCAGATTTACCAAACATTTGTACAATTACTGCATAGATATAAGCAGAGGGGTACTAGTAATTTACTTAGACCAAACAAATGATTTTGAATAAAAATATCAGTTGTGCCACCACTCGCTTATTTATTTTTTATGTAAATGTACAGAAAAATAAAAAAGCTGTACTTCATCAACGAAAACAAATTTAGAGGATGGATGGCGCCCCTTTTAATTTTTATCAAGGATTGGACTGAAAACAATTTGAAATTACGGACAACTGCAATTTCAATACTTTCGGTAATTTTTATAACGTTTTTTATGCAACTTTGGTATTTTTTGTATTATGAATGAAGTAAAAAATGAATGTTGATTCTTATTAAGTGGACCTTTGAGGATATAATGTATTTACAAACTGTATTAACAAAAATAAAGTCCCTTTGAAAAACTTTGAATTTAGGACCAATTTAGACATTTAACGGACGAAGTCCCTTGGCTTATCATTGATATATGAATTTAATTGACCCCTTTTGTCAATGTGTTACAAATACATGATTTAATGCATAATGAACTAGATCCCTATCATCAGGACACCAACTGTATGATTTTGCATATTAATTGATAATGGATCTAACCATTGTGCCAGTATACTAGTTAAATGTTTGCCATATTAATTGATTATGATTTTAAATCCTTTTGTAAGTTTGCTACCGTTACATGATGTTCCTTATTAATCCCTGCAGTTACAAATTTACCAATTTCCAGAGGTAAAGAATCAGGATTTAAACAATCATAGAAACTTGATTTTCCTTGTGCTGCTAACAGAGCATGACATGCTTACCCTTCCGGACACCTGATGTCACTCTCAGTTTCACTCGAGTTCATTCTGTGAGTGCATTTGTTTTGAATGTTGTTATTTCTATTTCCGTGCTTTGTGTCTGTCTGGCGTCGTTGTTTTCTGTGTTCTCGTTTTTGCCATGTCTTTGGACTTCAATTCTTGTAGATTTCACTCCTTTGTTCCTTCGGTATTCTACTCCCGTTGTTTCCATGGATTATGTTTTTTTCCTCGTCTCGTCTACAGATACCTGTTACGCAGCACAAATGAGTTATTATTTTAATCCCCACTGCCAGTATGCTATACAGTCACTTATGGTCTTCCAAACATTTAGATTTTATCTGCACTGAAGAGACATAAGTTGTCAAAATGCGAATATACAGAATCAAAATTCACAGTAACTTCGGTATTTAGTTATTTAACATAACTTGAACATACCATTTATCCTTCCGGAGCACCTGATGTCATGCTGTTGTCTTCTAGTGTTCTTACTTTTGCCTTGTCTCTGGACTTTGATATTTGTAACCTTTGTTGCTTCAGTATTCTACTGCCGTTTTTTAAGACAATGTGAGCTTTTCGTTTGATAAATTCTTTATGTTAAATAAATTTCTTCACAATGGAAGCAAACATAAAAATAAAAAAAAAATAAAAATGAAAAAAATTCGGGTAAATCCAAATGACATAAAGTCTCTACAAATACATGCTAAACAAAGGAATGGATAGACATTTTTATTATTGAAAAATTTCATCATTTCATAAAGCGATTTCAAAGTATTGTATTTTGTAAATTTTAAGCTATTGTTTCATAACACACTTAACAGACAGGAAAAAAATGTGTTGGGTTTTAAGTTACATTACCTTAATTAATTATACTTCTCTTGTTTGGAGTCGTAAATCAACATTCCTGTAAGACTGGTTGAGTTACGCGCTTTTTTTCTCTGTTTCTTATCGGAGTTTTCCTCAGAACAAGTACATCTTTCTCTGCCTGGTTTTATAGTTCCCCTATTTTTCTGCAAGTAGAAGGTTCAAAAGGCTAATTTCGGTATTAGTGTCAATTGTGAAACATTCCTGAATGAAGAAAGTTTATTTGAAAGTCAATAAAGAATCTCAAACCTTCTTAAACGAAAGAAACAGGCAAAAGAAAACTAAAATTAAATACTTTGAAGATGTAATGAAATAGAAATTAAAACTTTGATGGACTTATGCCGTGATCACACTATCGAAGTTTCCGTCAATAACTTGGTCAAAGTTTTCTGATTACACTTTAAGAGTTTTTTTAGTAAAAAAAGGAACAATTAAATATCTCGTATGCATAACAAAGCAAGAACAACGATCATAAATCACATAGCAATATAAGGATCACATGCAAGACGGAGAACGAAACAAAAATAACATACTATAAACACAGCAAAAAATAAAGCCCTTACAGTGTCATCAGGTTCTCCGGAAAAGTCAGCATGAACAGCTCCACAACTGTGAAATGCTATGGCTGATTTATTTTTACATTACTTTGAACTGTACTTGGTCCATGAGTTCATGATCAAATATGATGAAGATATACCACTGATTCCCCCTGGACACCGGTTCCTATTCCATTTTTCTAAAATTTCTAAGCAGCTTTTAAGCATATGATGTGCAAAACCTTGATTATTTCGTCTATCATCTATCATATATAATAGTTCAAGTTAATACTTCGTATTCAAGATATCAAAATTAATTTGTATTTAAGCAACACTTTAGTCTCTAAGTGATCATATGATTTACAATGAAAGGATATGGAGTAAATGCACATGAGACAAAGTCTCTACAAATACAAGGTAAAACTAAGCAATAGAACAACGCTTTTATTGTTATTCTTTTTTGAAGTCACAATCAAACCTTCATCAATGAGCTGTACTCATACCTCATAATAAGTTTAAGACGACCCCTAGCACCTGTTTGAGCGGAATTCAATGCCAAATGTCGAGCAATGCTACATCCATGTAACTTAACCCATGGATGCGGGACTAAATGAGACTGAATATGCAACACCAAAAAAAAAAATAAGCCGACTGAAAAAAGCACTTGGTAGGCAATACAAGATTTTGAAATAATAATTATAGAACATGAATATCAAAAAATAATCTATACACTAAAGATATTGGCATTTTATAAATTGTTTGGTCTGAATTGAATACGGAAGTAATCACATTTTTATAATTTAGGAAAATGTTCATAAGCCAGAATAATCAAATAGCACACTTATGAGATTTTATCTCACTATCGAGTGTTACCTAATAAAAGTTTAAATTTCATAAACACTTAATACACTTCAAAATGGGTTAAAAGACACTTTCTTAGTTTGTTGTAGCTTTTTAATTACAAAATACAAGGTTTTGTTTGGTTTTTATCTTGTACAGCATTTAAGCCTAGTCTATTTTAAATATTGTGTTTGTTGGAAATATATGTCAAAGCATTTATTGTGCAACCATAATATGGGCCAAGTAAACTATGTTTGATTGTCACTACTTCAAGTTATAGTGACAATAACGATGGTCTATCTTTTAATCATTTAATAACAACATAAGTATACAACCTCCTATTTATCATGTCTATGGAAATGCTTTAAAATATAGTCAAGCTTGTTTGCTCCAACAAAAGATTACATGCTCTAGTCCACAACTGTCGGTACTCTGAAAGCGTTTTAGATAGACTGACTGATTAGTTAGAGTTTTCGTCAAAGGAGCTAAACTTACAGCTATATCGGGACGAGAACAAGTTGATCAGTTCAAAAAATTAACGGAGAAAAAAAACGAGGGGAAAGACAAACTGAACAGTGAATTTTGATAACAACTGTTAAAGGGGGCATTGAATTAAGCCTTCCTTGTTGGACATTCATCAATAAATTCCACTCAAACCGGTGCTAGGGATTGCTTAAACTTGCTATGAGGCATGAGTAACGCTCATAACTGACTTCAAGATAAAGAGCAACAATTAAAGCGTTGTTCTTTTGATTAGTTCTATAATGTATTTGTAGAGACTTTGTCTCATGTGCATTTACTACATATCCTTTCAATATTTATTTTATACTACCTTAAGAGGCTACTCTTTTTCGAAACAAATAGGTTTTTAATGTATGAAGCGTTGCATATCTCCTCACAGTTTTGTCTACAATGGTTCGCTGTTGTGACCCTACTTCCAAGGTCAGTATTTCCTTACCCACAGCTCTGTAGACACACATTTTAAACACCACCTTTCAAGACTTTCCACATGGTAGATTGTGCTATAACTCTATAATGCCTGTTAATAAATGTAAAAAGTTTAAATTGTGCTTTCGTGAATATCAAAATAAAGTATCAGTGAATATATAATTCTTTGGCATTAACAAATTGTGTAATCTTTCAAATAATAATATTGGAATCAAATAACAAAGTCTTTTATAATAAATCATGAAATTTAAAGCATATTAAAATACGCTTACAATTAAAGAACAATGATTAAGAAGCAGTAGTGCAGATTTGGAAAAAAAACTCCCGCTTCAATAAGCCATTTCAGAAACTTAAGAATTGCAGGAGCTGTGATTGTGCTTGAAATTTTTGTGTACGAACACTTGATTCCAAAGCAATAATGTTACGTTATTTACATTTTTATCAAATTAAAACATTTTGGTGTACACTCTACACAGAATGCTTTAGTTTTTGGCACGGTAAATTGCCCAAACCTTTACAAAGCATATTTGTCTTTGTAATCGAATACCTACCAGATATTTCTAATGGAAACTCGAAAAAAATTCAAAATTATGACGAAAGAGAGTCAAGACAAATTGAGAAAATTGGACACCCAGAATGAACCAAAACGTCACAAACAATGCAAATCTAGCAAAACCAAAAATAGCAGATGCTACAGAAGGGTAAGTAGAATTGTGATCATATCTATCAATATTTTATTTGTTGGTGTGTAAAAATGATAAACTAAAGGGATGAGAAACAACACTGCACCGATACCTTATCAAGTTGACGCCAAACGACGCAGACATACTTATAGTGAATGAAATAACAACATTGCCTATATAGTAACAAGGATAACATCAAAAGCAAGTAAAATACTCTCAAGGTCTATAAGAATTACCTAATTTGCAAGTATGTTAATATATTTTACACCTTACAAATAATTTAATAAGAACTATTTGTAGAAAACAGAAACACTAATGAGAAACAATGGCAGTAGAATACCGAAGGAACAAAGGGGTGAAATTCACAAAAATCGAAGTCCAAAGACATGAGAATTGTGTCCAACTTTTCAATACCCTTCAAGACAATGACATTTTGAATAAAGTGGTATGATCTTTTAAAAACTATATTTAAGGGGGTATACACCTGAAAAATAATTTAATTAGGTACACCTGACAAACAATTTAATTAACTTCAGAACTATTTGCAGAAAAAAACACTAGTGAGAATCCTGACCAACTTTTCAATACCCTCTTTCAAGACAATGACATTTTTAATAAAGTGGTATGATCTTTTAAAAACTATATTTAAGGGGGTAGACCTTGGGTATGGGAGATGACTCTGTTTTTTCTATTAAAAAATAAAAAGAAACATTGCGATACGTATGATTAAAATTTTGAAATTGCAATTTTTTTCTTCAAATAGCAAATTAATATTCACATAAATACAACATTCCAACATCTGGTTATTTATAACAAGTGTATTTACTTTACATTTTTGTCAATGATATATAAAAATAATGAAATTTAGAAAGTTCAGATTTCTGGGAAGGGAGATAATTCAAAGCATAGATTCAGCAATTATATTGATTTTACACACCTTATTCTAAATTTTTAAATATTGGAACGGTAAAATTTTCTTAAATTTTAATATATCTTACATAAACTAGTTTTCTTCCTATTCTCAGTTTTTGTTGAAAATTGAGCGACTCATGTAGTTTTACAATAAGTGTTTAATACTGATCAAAGAAGAGTAAAGTTTTCTGCCTAGATATACTGTTCAAAACAACAATATACTTCAGAAAAAAAAAAACGATAAAATTTATTATCATTATTCATGCTTATTTTCACATATGTTTATACTTCAGAATTATGCATTTGGAATAAAGCTATATCCAATACCAATTAATTACAGCAAATTTCATACACCAAAATCAAATCCTTAAAGCACCAAATAATATGAGGAAACAGTAAACTTTAATGGCCACTAGACACAAAAATAGTACGGTAAAATGTTTAAAAATTGCTTAAAGTCAACATGAACATATGTAGTTTCAATACCGAAAATATACTTATTTCTTTTAACTACACGAGTGGAAAATTTTAGGCTTACCCAGGTCTATTCCCTTAAATACGAATGGCCATTCAGAAGACAATAAGGAAGCAAAATCATCCCACGACTTCTCTTTGATATCTGATGGTTAAGAGATTATTTGACACATAACTGCATGCATAAGTGCAGATTTTACCCATTGGCGATGCAGATACAAAGTCCACATCGCGTAGGAGGATTTTGCAGTTGTTAATATTTTTATGTTAATGTTAATGTTGAATATTACTCAATGACATGTAACATATATAGATACTTTATGATTTTAATCCTCACCGCCATTCTGCTAGGTAACTTAATTTTCGTTGTTTTTCATTATGATTTAACCCTAACTATCAGTCTGCTGCAGTTACTTGATTTTTTACATTCATTAGAATCTAAAAGCATTTCAAGTGATGTTTCTTAGAAGTTGCAATATATTTAATTGAAAAAAAACAACATATTTCCTCCTTTATTTTGAATTTTTGGTTCTCTAATAAACCAAGTTTTGAAGACACTGCGATCTTTTCATTCAAGACATTATCTATGTTGAATCATTTTCTATATAAAGGAGGAAAGCATGAATAATAAAATAAAAGACATCATCTCATAAGCCGTTTTCAAAGTCTCGTATTTTTGGCAAATTATAAGTTATTGTCTCATCACGAAATTTGGTTTGAGACAGAAGAAATTTATTTTTTCTTTGTAAAGTAAATAAGAACATTAACTGAATTAATGATAACCTTCTTGTTTTGATTCTTATAAAAATTTGTTTTCATTTTCCGAATTGCAAATTTCTTAGGTTCTGTTTCTGGTGGTTTTTTTATGGGAATGCCTTCAGTTATCTTTTTAAAAAACCCATTGTGAAAACCAAGTGAATTTCACATTTTTTTAAAGAGATCGTGTATTTGCCTAATATTTTTTATACACTTCATTGATGCATTTTATTTTCCCAATTTTTAGACATGTGCTTTTTATTTATTTTGTAAATAAAATGTGCATCATTTCAAAACTACCCCTTTCTCATAATTTTCTTTAACATCACAGATTCCTGGGTTATTCTCATCTATATTATATATTTTAGTGCAAGCTAATACTTCATATTCAACGTATCGAAATTTGTATTTCAGCAACGTTTTGATTTTCTAATACTCTTAGACCCAAAATAAGACTTAATAATCGACACCAGAACATAATAAAAAAAAATATATATAGTTAGACAGAAAAATTCTGAAGAAAACGGCGGAATATGAATATTAAAATATAAAACTACACTAAGAATAATGGTATTTTATTAATTATTTTTTATATCTCAATTGAATATACGTATAGCAGTCAATACATTCTTATGATTTAAGGCAATATTCATAAAATGCTTAAATAAACCAGGATATTCGAACAACATACTTCTTAGAACTTATCTCACTTAAAAATCACATAACAATTTCAAAACGGGTTTTGTAATACCTTTTTTAATTGAAGAATAAAGAGTTTTGTCGGGTTTTATTTTCTGCGGCTTCTTTTATCAAATATCGTGTTTGTTGGAAATATGTGTCGAAACAGTTATTTTGCAACAATGATATGGGTTAAGTAAATTATGTTTCATAATCATTTCAAGTTAAAATTGCTATAAAGATGCATACAACACCATTCTTCAACCTCCTTTTGAAAATACCATGTATTAAAATGAGGAAACTATTGAGGAATTAACGTTCAGTGAGCGATATTCCAGCTATTTCAGGCAGGAATTAGTTGACCTACAAGAAAGAAATAGAGGAGGAAAGGACAACCTGGGTTTTAATTTTCCATTGTGTAAGGACAGAAATGGGTAGGGAGAAGAAATTTACCCTTCCCCACCGTCTTAAGAGGCTGATTTGACTTTTCGAAACAGATAGTTTTTTTTCACTCTATGAATCCACACTGTTTGTCTACAATGGGTTGTTGTCTAGCGTTCCGTATTTTGACCTGACTATCCCTTACACCACTTTTCTAGACATTCCGTATAATAACAGTAATTCTAATGGGTATTCTGACCGTCAATAAATTTAAAGGATTTTTAATTGTGCTTTCGTCAAAACCAAAATAAACTATAAATTCTTTGACACTATAAAGATTTTGTAACCTTTCAATAATATATGTATATTTGATTTTAAAAAAAAAATTATATATATAGTAAATCATTAATTTAAAAAGCAGACAAAAAACTTACAATTGCACAAGTGTACAATATTTAAGAAGCAGTCTCGTAGGCGATTTTGTAAATAAATAATTAAATAATGGTGCCAGTGAAAATAAATTTTCGAATCCTTATAGTCAGGAAAATAAACAATTTGATTTTCATTTGAAGAATAATTTTTGTTGTTGTTTCAAATGTAATTAAATAATTTGTGTGCCATTGGTGTAAATGAATAATTTGTTCGAGATTTTCATGAAATAAATAATTTTTCTACATGTATACAAAGCCTCCCCTCGAAATCAAGTGGTCGTCCCCTAGATGTTGAAAATCGTTCGCTTCAATTGCCTTGATTCACTTAAATTACTTCAAAAACCTTGAAAAAGAAGATTTACGTATGTAATCGAATACCTAAGGAACAAAAAGGTCAAATAGAAAAATCGAAACAATCTGAATCTTTGGCATCTGAGTTGAAAAACAATAGTTTGATTTGATCTACACTAAAGAGACATAAGTTGTCAAAATGCGCATATGCAGAAGCCAAATTAATAGTAACTTCGGTATTATGTTATTTACACTTGACAAAATAAAATTCAAATATTTAACGAACAATTTATTTTACTAACATTTGGAGAAATCAGAGACATTAGTCAGATTCAAATACTCTTTTTCACGACATAAAAAATAATACAGTGATACGATCTTTTAAAAACTATTTTTGTATATGGACAGCCATTCAGTAGACAGTGAGGGAGCCAGATCATCCCACGACTTTACTTTGATGTTCCTGATGGTTTAGAGATTATTTTATGCAAAAGTGCACATTTTAACCAGCGGCGATGCAGATACAAGGTCCACATCATGTGGGAGGATTTTACACTCGTTAAAAATTTGATGTCAATGTCAATGTTGAATATAAATTTGAATCGTGAAGCCTATATAGATAGGAATATCGATAAACTAGAAGCGACATGGCTCTGTTTTGTGCCAGAAGTAGCGAAAGGGCAGAATGAAATAAACAGTGATCCATGAAGGTTAGTACATCAAAGGATAACCAGCTAGAATACAAATGAATCATCACGAAGTATTCGGAAAAATACATAAGAATACACATTTGATATCTAATAAAGAATTTTGGATTTTTGTTTGCTACCATAACGAACGAATAAAATCAAATTGGAAAAAAACTCGATCGTTAGAAAATTTAAACTTGAACAATACATAGATTGATTCCATTGTAAGGTATTAATTAATTTTGGGTGTTGTCTGATTTCGCGGGTTCAGTCCTATTACCTATATCAAATTCACAAAGCAGTCATGAAAGTGATAATGAAGAGATATCAATTGTATTACGTTTTGCTTTGTTATTTATATCGGAGTACTTCACATACAACAAATATTAAATTCCTACGAGTTTAAATCCAATCCCTTGTTCATTGTAAAAATTATTTCTGCAGTGTTAATTTTTCCTTATTCACTAAACGGTCCTCCTACACCTATTATTATCATCAAAATAAAATTTATAGCCTACAAGAATCCATACAATATTGTTTATCCTTTTATTAACTACTTGTAAATTCTTGTAGATATTATATTTTGTAATATAGTCTTACCATAAATGGGAAATCATACGTGGTATTTAATATGTAGGAAATAAAAATTCTTTCAATGTTAAAGTTTGAATTCTTTAAATACATTAAAATCTCGTGTACGATTAGGAAGTGCATGATTTATAATATCCATTGCGTTTTGTCTATCTTCAAAGTAATATTATCTAACCCTGTATCAGACCACTTAACTGAAAAATCGTAAGACATCTAAACAATTTCTCGTTTACACATCAATACCGAAAGCATTTGAGAAAAACTAGACCATATTATAAGTATCATAGCATTAAAACGCAACTTTTTTTTTTTTAGAAATGAGTGTTATAACAAAATTACCGGATAGAATTGTCAAGCTAGGTCCAAGAGGCAAAAACACAAAGAAGGTGGAAAACCACCGGATTTTTTTAGAATTGATGTTCTCAAAGTAAGTCAAAATAAATCATTCGCATATGCCCTTGCGAAAATTCGATTGAATGATTGATCGTTGGTCAAATGTTGCAATGACACATTACAGTTGTATATAAAAAGGCTCATATTTCAGAAGTCTCAGTACATTTTGATGTGGAATATGTTGTATTGCACAAACTTCGGTACACTTTGAGGTAAAAAAATAGGTGACATTGTATAAACCCGAGTACAATTTGATTTGCCATGAGTGTACCTCAATACACATTATAGTTGGATGTGAAATGGGTTGTATTCCACAAGCCTCAGTTTAGTCTCATGTGAATTTAGTTGTAATTTGCAAACTTTAGTACAGTTTATGTGAATTTCGTTGTATTCGAAAAATCTCTGTACAATTTGAAATGGTATGGGCTATATTCCTCAAATCTCAGTATTTTTTGATGTGAAGTTTTATTTATTCCTTAAGCTCCAGCTCCAGCGTATATGTATGTGAAATGGCTTGTTTTCCGTTAATGTCACTACAGTTTGATGTGAAATGGGTTGTATTCGAGAAGACCCAATATATTTTTTGATTTAAAAGGGGTTGTATTCTGCAAAGCTCAGTACAATTTGAATAGTATGGGTATTCCTCAGGACCCATTACAGTTTGAAGTGAAAGTGGTTGTACTCCACAAGCCTTCCTACATTAATAAATGATAATTAATTTTGCATTTTGCTGATTGGTCAAGACAGCATTTCCTTGCTTGTACCTCAGAGTGAGTAGACCTCGCTTGAGGTTTACGCAGGGTTTTGGTTTGTCCAATCAGAAACGTCATTTCATTGCAAACAACCAATCGAATTTCATGTTGTTAATAACATTCGTCTGTGTAACATCGGTTGCAAACAAACTTTTTTGAACGGAAGAACGTTTCGCAACTTCGGTATTTAGTCATTCAATACTGGGTGCCAAAAATCATTGAACGGAATTACATTTAAAAATAACTAAATACCGAAGTCACTGTGAATTAAAAAGGATTCCATTAATACTAGAAGGGTGTGTCGTTAATGTTTACCAGCGAAACATGTATTTACAAGTTAGTCTTGTATTGCAGTGTGGAGTTAGTAAAACAATTCTCCATGATAGAGATGTATGCTCTTTATTTTTCTTAAATATGGTGTACTTGCACATGAGATATCTCATGTGTACACTTTGTTCAATTACTATTATCTAACTTTATGTAAATTCTTAAACCGAAGGATCAACTCCTACCATCGTAGTTTTGTCCTTAGCTATATTTGAAATTACTGATTATTCGGATTTCGTTTGGCTTTATGCATTTTAACATGTTTTGAAATTATGGATTTCTTTTGTTTGGGTTCTCGTGCTGCTGATGAGGAACAAATTTCCGAAATGGCCATACAGCTCATTAAAATTATTGCAGTTCGAGTTAACATATATGTTATGGTCTTATGTTCACTTACTCCATATCCTTTCGTAAAAAAATATAAAAAATTTCAAATTGTCAAGATTTAAATAAGAATCAGTAGTTTGATTGCCATTCCAACTGGTATAACTATTTTCTACAATGAAACTAGAAAATAATACATATATGACTTTTTTATTGCGGAACAGGTCTTTTAACAGTGTTAGAATATTTTTTTTTGACTTACCATCTGAGGACAAGAACCAAAATGCTGTTCTTGCAAATCCGCAAAAAAAACCCCTATGATGATGAATCATATAATAAAGCATTAATTCACTTTTATTTCCGGTCTACTTACGACTATGCGGACCTGGTTAATGAATTGTTAAACTCGGCCGTTAGCCTCGGTCAACCAATCTTGACCAGGTCCGTATAGTCATTGGTAGACATAATTAAAAGTCATAATTGTATAATTCAAATGAGTTGTATTCCGCAAACCTCAGTACAGTTCTATATGGTAAAAGCCTTAGTGCAGTTTGATGTGAAATGGGTTGTTTTAGCTTCAATACAGTATAATGTGAATTGAGTTGTATTCGAGCATTAAAAATAGCTTACGATGGGTTTGGGTATTATTTGACTTTTTTTCTAGAAACTTTGAAATTTGCCTACAAAATGTCAAAATTTGATTTCGGAAACCCTCCTTTGATAACTCAATATTGACATCCGGATTGACATATACTACATGTTTTTTGTGTTTTATAGTATAGTGTTTATAATATTGTTTTCTAATAAAAGTTGTTATTGTATTTCTAGTATGACAGTTCTTCATTACAAGTTTACACGAGTTCCCGCTGGTATTACCAAGAGTGGACTTCAAAGTACCACAGCTGTTACCAAAGGACGCACCGTGTTTGATGTGATATGTATATATATCTTGTTAACACAAACCGTACTTGTATCCAGATGGGCCCATTGTTTTGTCTCTTAGATTATTACTTCAGTAAAAATGGGTCATTTAAAAAATACAGAGAACTCAGTTTTAGACATTAAAGTAAGTGGAAGCTTCAAAGCTGAAAATTCAGTCTGTTCACTAACAAGAATTTCATTGTAGGGAATAAATATATACAATTAAAATCCATAAACTGTTTCAAATAACAAAATACCAAATTTGCTGTTAATTTAGTTTCTGTAGATGCACATTTCGACAACTTATGTGTCTTCAGTGCAGATCAAAATAAAAGAACGGTTAATTCATATACTGGAATGCTATTAGAGAACAAAGTACCAATAGGATCTAAACAAAAAAGCCAAAATCAGAACTTTGCGAAACAACGGCAGTGGAATACCGAAGAAACAAAGGAATCGAAGTTCAAAGACAGGATCAAAAACAATGACGTTAGACACAAAAACAATGACGTTAGACAGATACAAAGCAGAGATATTACTTGGTTTTAAACAAAAGAGGAATATCATACCCTTATAACACCAACTAAAAATCCGATATCAAATTCATAAAAGTTAATATAACAAAATCTGTATTTTTTTTTAATCAATTTATCACAAGGACCTCATAAATATTATATGATAATATTTTCAAAAATACTGGTATGGTACACTTCCTTGTAATTCAAATAGAGATATTAATTTTTTAGTATTTATGTCTAAAGAGGAAATGAAAAAAGAGCCACAAATATGTTATCCTTTGCAATCGTTGACCTATAATAAACAACTTAATATATTTTGATTGTAGGAGATTAGAATTCTTACAGATGAGGGGGGTCTTTTGTTGGTTTTTAAGTACTGTTTAAAATCTATTCTAATTGATACATCAAGCATTCTTTAAATTGTCGTGACAAATCAAACCAGCAGAAAAAAAGATGTACTACATATTTCTCATTTTTCTTGAAGCCCAAAAATTATGTATTATATCTCGATTGATTGTCTTAGCCCGAGTTTAAGTATTTCATCAAAAATGTTTGTTGGTATAATCAATTTTACCCTTTTGATTCTTTAGAATTTTGGTCTCCCAGATTGTAAGTTATCCCCATTTTGTGATGTATATTGTGTGAAAACGGAAATATGCATGCAGTATTTCCAATACTGTGGAAGTACTTTTATTCGTTGGATTCAATTTTCGTGGTTTTGATAAATATGACTATTTCGTTGGTATTTAAATTCGTGGTTTTAAAATCTATGCATCAAAACTCTCGGGGGAAAATGCATTTCGTTGGGAACTTAATTTCGTGAACCACGAAATCCACCAAACTGGAACCCCATGAACAATAGCATTTTCTGATTATTCTTTCTATTGTGAACTACTTTAATTAGAAATATGTCGATTTTGTCTGTAGAAAACCAAATATTACCTTTGTTTCATTAAGCATGCATATTCTGCTTTCTGTGGATGAGGTAATACAAAATAATGTCTTCTTAATTTTCCCAGTGGTATTTTTTTCCATTAACTTGTGGTGGTTAATAAATTAAAAACTAACGTCTTTTCTTGTTTGACATCGGGAGCTATATCAGAAATTTTTTAAATTTTGTATCCCTCTGTTTTATGTTTCATTATCTCATGGTTAAATAGAATAAAAAAAAGGTAACAGGAAACACCTACAATGGTCGAAAAACATAGTCACATACCACAATGTACCAAAAAACAGCACAAAAAACACAATAAAAACAAATGACAAACGTAAACAACGATAGGAACTCAGGACAGCCGGACTTTGTACCGGCACTAGCAGCAGTAAGGTTAAACCAGTTTATGGGTACCCAAACCTCCCCTTTCTCTTTCCCGTTTCCTTATAGTATAATAAACATACGAATACTACTAGCTCCTTGACCACAATCTTGAAAAGGAAAAGGGGACAAAAAGTAATTTTGAAAATTGGGCCAAGGAGTGCTCGCCGCTAAACTGTCGGCTAGCTTAAGGAGCCTATTCTGCTGGTAAAACACTGTCGCACTACGGAGGAAAACTCAAACTCAAAACTCCTAGATGGGTTAAGTAAAAAATCATCATGTATTTCAGCAGACATCGGCAGTATTCTTGAGAGGCCAGTTTGCGTTTAAAACTTGGATCCCGAAGCCAATTTAACGGACACGTGCAGAATATCCTGTGGATATCCCTTTTGCATAAAGAATGTAAGTCCCGACTCAGTTTTTTCTGGATTTTTACTCAGTTTCTGGCTATTTTAACAACATTTCCGTACAGTCGAGGATGCGAAATCCCCTTAGTAATAAGCTGTTTGCGAGTGACATTATATTTTGATATCAATGTTCGTATCTTCTATGAAACTTTTTAATTTAGTTTAATAATTTATGAAATCTATAACCTTGGAAAAGTTTAGAATTGATAGTTACGTTCATTAAAGTCGTATCAGTTGAGAAAATAAAAATGGAAGAAGGGTGTGCCTTATTAATCAAAGTTTAAATAAATTCCGTATCATATGATCATTGAAAAAGTTCCTTCATAGATATCAGTCCCTTATGGCAAATTTTGAAGTTTTGGTCCGTACTCGAATTTAAGATTATTTTTTTTCACTAATAAATACTTTGATGATCATTTCTTTTAAATGTAGATGATCTTTCAATAGTAATTGCTGTTGAGTTGCTACAGGACACTATACCAAAATGCAGTTGAATGAGGAGTTTATCTCACCATAAACCGGTTT